>QLNU02006816.1:101824-125029 GCA_006491805.2 Dysdera silvatica | reverse complement strand
GGTAGGTTTTTACGAATCGAAAAATGATGAATTTGGAAAATTTGAAATATTAATTTGTTACACTACCTACTTTTAAATTATTTTTGCTGAAAAAAATTTTGTCAAAAAACTAATAAAATTATCTTAAGTTTTTCACAAAATTGTATGCTTATAGACCTCAAATTTGAATTAATAAGATTAAATTTCCTTGATATTAAAATTTTTTGTGGGAATACATAGTTTACATTGTCATCGATGGATAGTTAATATAAGAACGCTCTTTAAAATTACGATTTTTTAGATAATTGAGCTCATTAAATAGGTAATGAATATGTATAGATGTGAAGTAAATATTTATAATGCCAACAAATACTATGTAACTTCCTTTTTTAAATATAGATTCAATTCCTACGGAATCTGCAGATGTTAACCAGACTTCGGAGTTTATTGATAATCAAAACTTTGTTGGGTCAAATGCTGCTGAAACAAAAGTAATAGTTTATGTATTACTGCATCTCTCAAAATTTTCTGCTATATTTTCACATAATTTTCAATTAAATAATGGTGAGGTGATATTTTTCGTAAGTGCCAAATGAGTTATAATTGAACATGTATATTAGTGTAATCCACTAATATCATTAATCTAATTTTATAGTATATTGGCATTTCTTTTCAGTGCAACTGTAGGTAAAAAAATCGGAACATTTTTTACCTTTACAAGGTAGAAAAAATATATAATCTTATTAGCTATTTGAATTAATTTCACACATGCTGTTAGATGGATGTTATTAGACTCTTATTGCATACTGTGTTGTTGCAGCCCATTACGAATCGCTTGCTTATATTGTCAAGGAAAACAGATTATGGCTTTAATTTCAGCCCACATGGTAACTTTCCTCTTTACTGAATCTTTCTGTGGAGGTTTAAATTTAAAACAAATATATCTCAAACATAAATCTGTGGTTGTGTAGATGCATTGAAAAAATTGTGTTATGATTTATTCCTTTATATTTGCCCCTTTTAGCTTGATAATGCATGCTACATATAAATTTTATTGCAGATTGATCATTTGAAAACATTTAGACAACCGCAGTTTTTACAGTACAGTGAAGTATTAATGAACACTCTTTATTTGCATTGATAATAACCTTGTAACAGGCTTTTTTATTCAATCTAGAATCTTTGAACTCAGTCTAAATGAAAAATAACTACAGCAATGCATTGAACATTTCTTATATTTGTTTGTCAAAAGCAACTCCCTAATTAAAGGAGATGGTGCATGAATTATGGAAGTTTCTGACATTCCGCATTCTTTGTTTACCATACCCTGATCTGCAATCACCAGTTTGAGTCCAGCTTGTGTGTTGTGTGTAATAATTCTTCAGATTCCTATGGGTAAAAAATAACTGGGTCCTGGAGTGGTGCAATTATAACACATTCGCTTAACATGCCGTTAAGCATTCCCAATGCAGGTTCGACTCCCAATGCTATTTATTTAAATGCTCACCAACTAACTGCTCACTTCAGTCCATAGGTTGGTTCCCTAGACTAAACCCTCAAGAAGTTCAGGTTCCTTTAACTGCAGGTTCCTGCACAGCATAACTTTCATTGTCCATGTGCTGTAAAACAACCATGTCATTCTTGTTTAAATAAAAATAATTTGTGGAGTGTTGATAATTTTCATTTCTTTTGTTTTGTCTATCATGCAAAATATTTCTGATTAGTTTTATCATGTGTGTGTATATAAGCCATTACCCTTCTCAGGGTTAACATAATTGCCAAATGATCATCACATAAAGGCACCAGTTCATGCTTTTGTAATTTTTTGGGGGAAACTGAGATGGCTAATTTTTTACATCCCCGCTTAAGCTCAAACTAGTGCTTTTTGTTGTCGTTTTTAAAAGAAGAGGAGGCACAATCCTGACCCGCAGATGAACCAGAGCCCTTAACCTGCTCAGCAACTAGGATGCAGGAATGATGCTCTTTTTCTCCTTATTTAAGGTTAAAAAATCATTAGTTATCTGGTTTTATTATTCAAGCAGTCATACTGTTATTCTGGATTTGACTCCCAATGGTACTAAAAATGCTTACTGATTAACTGTTCACTGTAGTCTGGGGGTTAATTCCCCGGGCTATAAGAGGTTTGGATTCCTCTAAGAACTTTAGATCCCAGTGCAGCATGACCCTTGCTGTCCTTACACCATAAAGCATACAAACCCCGTCACCTCTTATAAATTGTCAACAGCTCCTAAGTACACAAAAAAAATGTTAGTTACATGTTATATACTTTCATAACTGTGTTTTTATGAACAATTTAATTTTATTCATTGACTTGAAAATGTATGGAAAGGTCACCTTTATATATTAACACTTCTTAAGCAAAAAAGGAAGGTAGTCAAAATTATTAAATGAAAATATTTATTTTATTTAAAAAAAACAAAAAAAACACCCTCTTAATTGGCATTTTTGTATTAAATCGCAATCAATGGGAAGAATCCATATTGTGGAATTGGAGTAACATGCTTGTCCATTGTGCCATTACCATGGGTTAAATTCCAGTGGTACTGTTGAATGCATGTAATTTTTTCTTCCCGCTGTAGTCTGAAGCTTAGATTCCTAGACAACAGAGGTTTGAAAACTGTAGGGCATAGTACATCATGACTTTAGCTATCTTTATGCCATGTCAAACAAACGAAGATCAATAGGAAAGGTGAGCTTGTTTCTTTTGCATTAGATGCTGAAATCTTGGCACAAGTTTGAAAACTGATCGTCTCCTGCTCAATGTCTATTCGGTGTGATAACTGATGCTATAAAATATTGTCTCACATAAATGCAGATACAATGATGCAAAGGGAAACAACATTCGTAAAGCCTTACTATAACTACTGCAAGATGCTCTTACTTTACCAATGTGTTCAAAATTTTGGTAGAGAAGATATTGAAATTTGGGGTCTCAACGTGGAGTCTTATCAGGTATCAATAAATTATTCTTGTTCTGCAGTTGTGAATGCCAGTGATGGTGCATTTTATCCAGTTGTGCTGCTGAACAGCTTCTGGAAAGCACTTTTCAAACTGAATAATATGCTGTAGCAAGTGGTCTAGAAATAATATTCTCAAGCTCATTCAACTCAGTCCTATGGTGGTATAATGGTAGCATGTTTTCCTAGCGTGCCATTTATCTGGATTTAATTTCTAATAGTTCCAAAAGAAGAATGCTTGCTAATAAACTGCTCTCTGTAGTCCGGAGGTTAATTCCCTAGTTTTGGTTCGTTTCTTAGGAAAATGTCGGTCCACTGCCAGGGTTCATACAGTGCTTAAAAACCTTAGAAAGTGCTGATTTTTTATTTCGGTTTCTAAGGCCCTTCAAAAGTGCTTGAAAAGTGCTGATTTTTTATTGCTATCATTTTTTTTATCATTTCCAGTCCTTGAAAAGTGCTTATATTTACAACGATCTCGGAAGAAAACTACTCAATTTGCCTTTTTCTTCTCAAGACGATTTCCCCTGAGAACCCTTCGCAATGTACACAGGCGCAGCTTCTAGGGTAGAGATGGATCGTTCGTGACCGAACGGGTCTTTTTGAACTATTCACAAAAATGACCCGTTCGTTCAGATAACTTTTTTTGTGAACTACCGTTCTTCGTCATAGTTTGTTCGTGATCATCGTTCGCTATTTACGGGGGTGATTACGTTCCAGGATTTCCGTAAATTCCGAGAATTTCAACTTACCTTTTCTGGGATTTTTTTTTAATTACAAAAATTTCATTTTGTTTCCTATAATTTCTTATATTCATTTGGAAATTAGCATCTTTACTAAAAATATTATGCAACTTTTCAGGGAATTTTCTGGTATGTTCAGGAAATCTGGTTTGGACTTACAACCACCCCTGGATCTAGTTCGTCATTCACGGTCACCGGTTTTTGTAATTCACGATCATCATTCATAGATCGTGGTCTTAGTTCAAAGTCACCACCATGCAGTCAACGATGTATCGGAAGAGGGGTCTGGAGGCCCCCCCCAATCCTTTTTCTAGGCTTCTATTTGAGCTACGACTACAATATTCCATATTCAGGGAGTGTATGCGAGGGTACTTGAAATGTTGCATGTCAGGGCCGTATCGGAGGGTCCCGGAGCCCCATACTTTTTCTAGGCTGCTATTTGAGCTACGACTACGATATTCCATATTCAGAGAGTGTACTTGAGGGCACTTGAAATGTGTCCACTGTTCTGACTTTGGTTCCATTGGCAGCACAGGTGTGGATTTCTCAGAAAATTGTAGGTCCAAGTACAGCATGACCTTTGCTGTCCTTGCACCATAAAAATGCAAGTACACACAGACTTTGAATTTAAAAATGTGTTCTGTATATGAAAGCAGTGATTTAAAATTCCCTCTTCCAGTTTTTCTTCGAAAATGAGACGTTGTCTTTTACAAAATGTAGGTCTCACATTACTTTACAGCAATATATTTAATAAATTGAACGTTTCAAACATATTGCATAGAAATGACAATTTTGAAGAGGAGGCACACCCCTTAAACTTCTCAGAATATTTCTGATCAAGAAGTTAAAAATGAAGCCCTTAAGTTCAAATACTCTTGACAAGATGTTTCCATGTGAGAAACAGAGTTGTAGCAAAGAAACGGGTTTAGTGGCATTATCTGCATTGGAGCCCTGCATTGGCCTGTCTTGAAAATATGCAGGCCTGTAATCTATGGGCTTCCATATGGGAAGCAGGGGGGGAGGGCTTGAGCCCCCTCCCCTAGTCATTCAAAAATTTGATTTGCCCGATTCTGCCATACATTTATTTTCAAAAGATTTACAGTAGCATTTTAAAATAAGGTACTTTTTAGATCATTACTAATTGTCAAGCAGTATAAATTATTTTTGTAGCATTTTAGTATCTTGTACATTCACTAAACTGTTTTACAGCCTTGAGAAGAAGGTAATTTTTCTCAGACCCCCTCCCCCTCTAGAATTACAAATATAGACACTCATGCCATAACCTGCATGCACATTTATATTGATAATCTCCTGCTGCATTCGTTACTAGAGTTCAAAAATATCTCTCTAATAATAATCCATTCTGGGATAAAAGTTAGATTATTCCATGTACCACTTTTGGTTTTCCTGTCAACATCCTAAGGAGCCATGACATACAGCTTGAAAACCAGTCATAGGCTATTAGTATTCAAATTATTTTTTAATTCTATGCATGCATATATGTATAAATTTTTATCTCTCTCTGTTTAGTGCTTTGGCCTAGCTGAGATGCTGATTAAATTTAACATGACAGTCCATGAAAATATCATATCTGAATCAGATTTTAATGTCTTATGTCCTGCAATCATTTATCAAATAAATAACCAAGTATGCATGAGAGAATTACTGGCTCACCATTCTGATATACATGTTATACATCCTGAACCTGGATTCAGAGGTATTTTTTGCTTAACTTTTTTTTACAGAAATTTTAATGTGACTTTAAGATAAAAATATTTCTCTTGGTAATAAAATATGTTTATTAAAGTCCTGTAGTAGTGGTAATGCATTCACCTGCCATGCATTCTTAGGTCAGACACCCAATGCTCCCAAGAAAATAAACTTTGCTAATTAACTGGATACTAGTCCTAGGATTGGTTTCCTTGTCCTTCAGAGGTTTGAATTCCGTGGGAAACTAGGTCCCCACACAGCATGATCTTTGCTGTCCTTGTGCCATACAAATACAAAGTTTGATGGAAGATGATTATAATTAAAGTTAATCCGATTGTCCTCTAAAGCTAAACCTTACGAAGATTTTAGGAACGGAAGAAATATTCTGCCAGTCTTTGGCAGCATGAAGAATTTACTAAAATTTATTTTTATGGTGCAATCTCCTAAAAGAATTTCAGCATGAGTATGGATTTATAATCAAATACGTTAGTATGAAAAGAATTTTTTTTTTAAATGAAAATTACACATAAAACGTTAAATACTGATAAAATAGCTAATAGATTACCTCACTGACTACAATTGAGACCTTTGGATTCACTAGAGTGGGTTTTGCGTAAATTTTATTTCATGTAAGCAGTATTGTCCAGAGGCTACATCAAACCTTTTTTTAAATCCATTATGCTATTTTCTAGCCATTTGACCATTAGTGTTTGACAGGTTGAAAAAACGTAATAGAGATTTTTCACAAAATTATTGTTTATAATATTTTGTAGACTTTGACATAAAAGAAGGTAGTTCGCTGTCATCAAGTCAAGTTCACAAAAGGGGCATGTAGCTCAAGTACTCAGGTTAGAATGAATATGAATGAAATTTGCTGGGGTTAACGATTATCAAATAAGTGACCATAAAACAATAATAATTGATTATAAGGAAGAGGAAATAAAAAAATTAGGAAAAAAGGGTAAGAAACTATTGTCCAACAAACATGGAAAAATTTAAAGATGCTTAAAAAAAAGATGAATTTAAGGGAGAGAGGAATAAGTATAACATTTTTATAACAAGAATTAAAGAAATAATCAATGAAGTATTTAAATGGATAACAATTAAAGATAAAATCCACAAAAAGGGATGGACAGACAAAAAATTGATTAAAGAAATTAAAAAAATAAATAGAATATATAGTAGACACGTTCGTACAAGAAAAACTATTTACATGAGTAGATTTAGAGAAATGAAAAACAAAATAAACAAATTAATCTTAAAAAGAAAACAGGACTATTATAATAATTGCTTCAAAGATAAAAACGCTAGAAATAAATGGAGGGTTTTGAATAAAATAATTGGTAAATCTAAACAAAGGATAAAAATCTAGAGAGATTACGTGAAAATGATGAAACCATAACTGGAGATTATCAAATGGCTAACATTAAATAAGTATTATATAGGTATAGTAGATACCGAATTTAATCAAAATGAATATAACGAAGTGGACTATAATTTGTACTTAAGAATGATTAAGACAACACGATGTTTGTTAAAGACATACATGAATTCGAACTATTAAAAATCATGCAAACATAAAATGTTAAAAAGGGAACGGGTATAGATGAAATAAGACCAAAATTGGTAAAGGAAAATGCTAAGATTTTTCTCGAGCCATTGCTGATAATTTACAATGAAATCATTGAGTTGGAATGATTCCGGAAGAATTAAAAATAGCAAAAATAATCCCAATATTTAAAAAAGGTAAAAAGGATTTAAAAAATTACAAAGATCTTTAGACACTGGTTATATAGGCATGTTAATATTTTTCGACTCGTGTAAAGCGTTTGACATAATTAACAGAAAACTGCTGCTAAAAAAATTAAATCAGTACGGTTTTAAAGAAAAGATGAATAATATATTAAAAAACTACCTTCAGGAAGACAACAATTTGTCTTTGGAAATAACATAAAATCTGATTCATTGGAAAGCAAATTTGAAGTTCCTCAGGGATCAATCGTTGGTCCCTTATTGTTTTTACTGTATATTAATGATATTATGCATGTATCAAACAAAGGTACATTAACATTATATGCAGACGACACCAGTTTATTTATAAGAGGAAATAACATTGAAGAATTGATAAAAACTGGACGGGAAGAAATTGGAAAATATGAACTTTGGTTTAGAAGTAACCATATGAAAGTAAATAAAATTAAAATAAAAATATTAATTTTAAAACGAGGAACAAAAAAATTGGTAAATTGAGGGATATAGATAGAATTTATATTAATGGAAAAGAAGTTGAAATTGTCAAAGAAATTGATTCCTTAGGAGTAACATTAACGAACGATTTAAACTGCAATAAACAAGTTGAATTTTTTTAAAAAATCAGTCATGGAACAGGAATTATAAAGAAATTGTCACGTGAAGTTAATAAGAATGTGTTACTGAGTCTGTACTATCTTTTTCTATATAGTCACCTGATTTATTGCAATTGTATATAGGAAAATTTGAATAAGAACAACATGAAGGTAATTAAATCCGTACAGAATAAATTTTTAAAAACCATCGAACGAAACACCAGCTTAAGTTACATTACATTATTTGTAAAATATGGTATATTACCAATTGATAAAATCAATGAATATTGTACGCTAGAACTAATGTATGAAAGGATAATAGAAGGAAAACATTTTGGATAATATTGATATCCAGTATCACGAAAACAACAGAAATTTAAGAAGCAGCAACCAAATTAAGCTACCAAAGATTAGAATGGAAATGTACAGAAAGGGAATTGAATATATGGGAATAAAGCTTTGGAATGAATTACCAAATAATCTTAAAAATCTTAATATAAGATCGTTTAAAAAGAAATTAATTGTATGCTTATTAAATGGAGTTCGTGCGCCAGCGGATTAATAGGGTCCTCAACCGGTTAAATTTTATAATTTAAACTGGGGACCCATCACGGGGAAATGCAAATTGTATTGTCTGTTCTAAACTGTGTGAAATTTATTATACTTAAATTGAAATTCAAGACTGTATGCAATATGTAATCCTTGTGTCAAATATTAAGTTTGATGGAGATGCTGTTGTAGGTAGTCATGCCCAGTTGTGAGTCTGAAGCAAGCTACCCTGACATTCCCTCGAAGCTCTTTTGTTATTGTGTATTTTAAGGGAGCCCTAACTTTTCCCAGTAATTTTATTAATGTATTGTAATTGCTTTTGTTGTTTTAAACTAGATTTGATAATTCCTTTAATTGTTTGAAGTCAACTGGAAGGCTTGGTTATTGCAGAGATGATTCTAACTTGGCAAGTTGATCTGCTTTCTCATTACCAAACACATTGTAATGACTTAGGATCCATTTCAGTGTAATTGATTTGTCGCTAGCAGTTTTAAGCTGTAATACTCTTGAAAGCACTGTACCCTTGGAGAGTCAGTGCCACACTCAGATGCGAGTGCAGTGATGGCTGCTTGTAAGTCACTTAAGGTGACTATTTTCAGAATAAGCAATAATAGCATCAATAGCTAAAACAACTATAGCCACTTCTCCATCAAACTTGTCATAGGAGATTCCCACTTCATTATGTTGTGAAAAGTGTTTGGGATAAACTTCAGGTTTAGCATTTCTTGTAGCACCTTTGATATAGCCATGAGTGTAGACATGCAACCATGAATTGGTTGGATATCTATCGAAGATAATTTCAAGGGCTGTTGCTCTCAAATCCACTTTCGTAGAATTTATTTTATTTACAGGAATTATTAAATCAAGTCTTTATTCTGTTAAGTTTAAATCTTTGATGGGATCACAGTTACTTAGAAATGATTGCCTATTGAGATCTTGGATGTTGAATTTATTCGTTAATTCATGGATTTTTTAGAAGGAAAGTTTTACGGATTTGAATTTTGCTTTTGATGATCTATAACTTGACGAGTAATAATATAGTCTTAAAAGCTTTTCTCTAAAATTCAAAGCTACTGTATTTCTTCTGTCCACAGGTTCCAATCTAGTCTGTAATTCCATCGCCTCTATTGGTGTTGATTTTTCAGCCCAGTGATGGGTCTTTGAGCATGAGTTTAGGAAATGTCTATTTTCTTAATAGTGGCAGTTATGAGAAGTTTACAGCCATATTCAATTGCAGGTCTTACATAATTCTTATAAGCAGTACAAAGAATGTCTTGAAATGCATCTAATTTAGTGCCTACCAGTCTATATTAATTTACTTTTGGTATTACTTCTCTCTATATCCTTATGAGCCTGTTTGCTCTAATTTAATCTTGGATCCATGGCTATGCCTGAGTAACACAAATGGATCTAACTAGTGGATTTAACCCATATGATAAGTTAAGTGTGTGGTGTTTGGCGCTCAAAGTAAATATCTGGTAAGCTGTTTTTTCAGCATTTACAATTTTCTTTTGTCAAATTCAGTAGGATGCTGAGTGCTCCATTTAAAGCAGATTCCATGGCTGAAATATCTGAGCATGTTGACCAGGTCAGGTCACACATCTCACCTTGTTTAACACAAAATGACCCTTGCTGTCCTTGCACCATAAAAATGCAACTAACCAGATCCCCTGCAATTAATACCTGCACACCTGGGATGCCCTCATTATTCTGTATATAAGATTGTTAAATAAAACTAGGCTTAAGACAGATCCTTTAGGCAATCCCTGTCTGGTCTGTTTATAATTTCCGTGTCAACTTGGAGATAATAGAGCAACAAACCTGCTCAGGATGTTTTTTTCACACACATATCCCCAACACCTTCTTTACTATTGTTAAAACTTCTATAATTTTTCCAGCTTTTTCTTTCAAACATTTAAGAGATGTTCTCCTGGACTACATTCTAGTGAACTCCTAGATGACATGGAGGGAGGCTCACCCTCTCCAACAGTAATCTTCCCCCCCCCCCATCAATTTTAGTACAGCATCCACTGCTACCTAGTGACCCATACTTACAATATTCAATTGATAAAAAATATTATTCATTGTTATTGTACAATATATTATTTAAACACTAAAAATTAATTTATTAAATATTAAGTTCAAATTCTTACTATATTCCTATCTAAAAGTAATATTTAGTTTGAAGGGTAATTTATAATAACTCGTTTATCAATTACGGTATTTTTTGTGGAAATTTATGATTTACATTTTGATTTGCAGGCATCCTTAATACACTAATTGTGTAAGTTAATCTAGGGTCTTCTGTATTCAATAAATATGTTTTTAGAAGAAGTTAACTTTCTTATCTTCCTAATCAGTTGGAGGGAAAGATTCTACATTTGAAAATTAAAAATAACGATTATGTAAAAAATATGCAAAGTTATAAACTATTTTTTATTTTTTTAGTGTGGCTTTATGCATCCTTGTCGGTTCTCATCATTAGTACTTGTGGACTACTAAGCGTAGCAGTGATTCCACTGATTCAAGGACTATGTTATCACAGTCTACTTCAATTTTTAGTTGCATTAGCAGTTGGAAGTCTTTCAGGGGATGCTCTTTTACATCTTTTACCTCATGTAAGTAATATTTAAAAATTGTCTAATTTCAATAAACCAAATAAAGTTGGCGGTGAATATCTATAACTATAGAAATAAGTAAATATCACCTATAACACTGTAATTGGGGGGAGGGGGGGGGGCTTTTGTTGTCCATGAAGAACTACTAGATGTCTTATGGTAGCTTAGTTATCATGCATTCATCTATTGTGCAGCTAACCAAGGTGTGACTACAATGGTACTGTAGAGTGTGTCTCTTTTTTTTTTTGTGTAGTTCAGAATCTGGTTCCGTAGGCCAGTGGTCGCCAACCGGTCGTCCATGTACCACTGGTGATCCGCGAGAAAATTTTGTGGTCCACAGAAAAATCAGGACATTATTTGCATTTATTATTGCAGGTTCAGATTCTTGGAAAACCAAGGCCTGGCATGGCATACCATAATTATCTTTGTATTGTAAATCATAGACTAGGGATATGAAAATTCAGGGTGTCTACCCGGTCATGGAAGTCACGGAAATCAAGGTCAAGAAATGAGAAAAAGGTTATTGAAGTCAAGAAAAGGGCACTAAATTATTGTTGTAGGTCACGGTTATGTCCAATTTTTCAAATTTCCACATACATTGAATTGTAATGTTTGTACGATATTTTAACGATTTTTTACTGGTTTAGTTATTTTCATCTATTGTCATAGCTTGGCAATTTTTATTAATTTTCAGCATTTTCCGTCATACCTTGACAATGTTTATGGATTTTTGGCTAATTTTTTTTTATGGCTATTTTATAAATTGCAAAAAACAAGGTTGAGAAACCTTTAAGGTCAAGAAATGTGCAAAAATAGTAAAGAAAAAGTCAAAAATTGAGTTTATTTTTAGTAGACACCTTGAAAATGCATTGATAAATGTGTAATTGAAATTTGTGTCTGAATTTATTTTAGATGCAAATTTGGTTAAAGAAACTCATCCAATGTGTACCATGACTAAGGATGGCAACGCTATATTGATATACTGGGTGTTTTTAAATTCATGGGACAAACTTCTAGGGGCTTGCAGGGTCACCAAATAAGGCATATTTGCCCATATCCCCGTGTCCGCAAAGGGGACGGTTTGGCTGTAGAGCGTAACTACTGTTTATGCCCATGTCGTTGCTACGTAGCCAATTGCATGAATTAAATACAATTTTTGATATGTAAGCGATTGAGCTAATAATACAGTAGAGACAAAGAAATCCGGAATTTTGTTTCTTAATCCTGATCTGTGTTACTATGTAGTGAAAATAAGCCTAAAACTGCCTTTTTTAACACACTAGAAAAGAGTTGGGAACTGTCAAGTATGTGCAACAGGTGAAGCACATCAAAATAAACATTTTTTGTTCAGTAACTTTTTTTTCCTAAAATTAACAGTTTGGGTACTATAGTGAATTTAGTGTTAGCATGGTTTGCATCCACCGCATTCAAGGTTTTCACAAATAGCTACAATGTGCCATTTCACGAATTTGTAAAATTATGTAATGTCAACGAACGTAAGGCTCCCCCTCCCCCTGGCAACTTTCTTAAATCAGTTAAATTCACCGGAATTGTATATGCAGATTTTGCTGCTTTAGTTACGATTGTATGAATTCTACACATACAATTCCGGTGAATTTAACTGATTTTAAAAAGTCATGAAGGGCATCAACAAATAAAAAGCATGTGCTGATTGGTTAACTTAAACTGCAATTATCACGAAAAGCGTTGATTTGTTGCAAATATGAATGTCACTTTTCTATATTGAAATTCTTCAAGGAATGCAGCTATGTGATTTGTTTTCAAGCATTGTAGAAATATGCGTATATTGAAATTTTAAGGAAATTAAATAATGTAGTTTGGCAAGTTTTTTTCAATTTAAATCGTTGTAGTATCTGGTAAAGTAAATCGGGTCGGGACTCACAGATCAGAGGTCACGTGTATGGAAAAAACAGTGTATAAACAAACACGTGACTTTTTAATCTTGGTCCCAAACACAGTAATTCATTTGGTGGGGGGCTGAACCTCATTTTCTACTGTCCTTTCTCGGACCCAGAACATGCATAAAGATCTATTGAAAGTATATTTATTCATACATTAATCAGAATAATAACCTGTTACATGCAATACCATAGTTCTCATTTTAACGATTAGAAGCAGAGCTGTGAATTTTTTTAAAGAGGTCTTTCTTTGTTAGGAGCATTTTATAAAATTCAACACAAGTTTCATCATAGTTGATCTTAGTCACTAAAATTGCCTTCAGAGTGTTCACATCAAGCTGAGTTTTGTCACAGGTCCATATGCCATTCATGACAGAAAATACCCTTTCAGTGGCAGCATTGGTTCCAGGAAGGCAGAAAAGGAATTCTTCTAACTACAGTATATTTGATAATATATTTATCTCCCCTTTTTCCCCAAAAAAAAGTTCTAACCAAAATTTCCCTACCCTGTGGCAAATTACCTTATAGCAAAAAAATTCTTTAAAGCAGGATAAATCGTGACATTTTCACCAATCCGGGACAAATTGGCATCCCGAAAGGACTTCGAAAAAAGGATCAAATCCAGGACTGACCTGGAATATCTGCGATGTCTGGTCACCTTACTTAGTTTTACAAACTATCTAAAGTTTTTAAATTTTTACGTGGACCCATAGTTTTACCATGTTTTGAATCACTTTTTACTTGCAGCATTTTATTAAAAGTTCAGAAAAATTTCGCCATGATACTTTAAAAATAGTGTGCGAATTGCAGAGAGATTTTGCGGCATATATTTCGGATATTTCCCCCGTCTGCTTTCGTTATCTACACATGCAGAGGCTTGTAGATTAATTTAAAAGTAAATTTACCTGTTAAATAAATTTAATTAATTTACGTAATTTATAATTCTATTCCGTAAAAAAAAAGAAAAAGATACTGTCTATTTCTAGAAAGAAAAAGGCTAAATTAACGATTTCACTTAAAAGACGATTTTGATTAACTAACGAGTGATTTTTTTCTGATGTGCGATTTGTCTTTGATTCGCTACCTACCGGCAAAATTGTAAACTTTTGTAAATGTGCTGTAATTAACAACTGTTGGTAATTTTTTTAGTATTTTTCTATCAAAATAGAGGAATTTCTCCATGATATGCCACATACTAACAGGGTATGAAATTACCGGTTGTTAGTCATATTTTTTAACATATAAATTTACATACAAAGAAAAAATACATCTGCAGTCGAAAGTGGACAAATATCGTTGACCAAAGCTAATATGCGTATATCAACAATTTTGGCTTCTCAAGAGGAAATCAGGGAAGAGGTTTCAAAATTATAAAAAACGAAACAAAGAACTTGATGTGCATGAAGTTCTATTTTTTCAATGAAATATTTTACTTTTCATTTTTATCATGCACATTCATTTGATTGAAGTATTTTTTGCCTGCTACAAAACAGATGTGCGAACGATTTTTTTTTTTACAAGATACAGTTAAACCTTGATAACTCGAAGTAATTTTACATTCCCAGCCGAGAGAGTAGGCTTTAACATTGAATCTTTGTTCTGTAATTCGAAGTTCGATAAGTCGAATTATTCGATAACTCGAAGAAATTTTCATTTCCCAAACATCAAATCTCATCCATAAGTCAAATTTTCACGAAAAAAAAATTCTACTTACAAAACTTGATTGTATCAAAACAATGCCAATGAAGCTGTCTGTGTCCCTCAGTCCTACCTGCCTACCCTCTTCCACAGTGGAAGTAGTCCCAACCTTACGTATGCTTTCTTGGAAC
This sequence comes from Dysdera silvatica, assembly GCA_006491805.2. Lineage (NCBI taxonomy): Eukaryota > Metazoa > Arthropoda > Arachnida > Araneae > Dysderidae > Dysdera > Dysdera silvatica. The sequence goes on along the minus strand of QLNU02006816.1, from coordinate 110,362 downwards.
TTTTTGTCCTTGAAAAACCAGTCTTTAAAGTGACTTAGCGTTGGGTTCTGAGAACTGAAAGAGTGCGATAAGGATCGATCACGTTTGTTAGAGCATTTTTAATTTTGAAGTGGAATTAAGATTTGTGCGAATAAGATCGAGTTCATTATGGAAAAAAAGTTTTGAAAACTTTGAGCGTCCGTACAAAATCGAAACTCGTCGACGAAATAGAAAAGGGCACTAGAAAAAAGAAAGACATCGCTGCCGAATTTGGTATTCCTGCAAACACTCTGTCAACAAATTTGAAAGAAAAAGAAAAGATAAGAAAAGCTGTGGAAAAGTCGTCACGCGCCTGAAAGAAAGCGTTTAACCGCATCAAGTTTCCCTAAATTGGAGGATGCCATGTTTGCATGGGTGAAAAACATGAGAAATGCAAATGTTCCTCTTCACAGTGGTCTTATTCGAGAACAGGCAGAAAAATTTGCAAAAGAAATGGGAATTGAATCTTTTCAAGCAAGTACCGGCTGGCTTGATTAGTTTAAAGTTCATAATGGAATTGTGCAGAAAGTCATGCCTGGTGAAAGTGCTAGTGTACCTGAAATTGATTGCGAAGATTTTTATCGCAACGTGCTGCCTTCTTTGCTAGTGGGCTACAATCCTGATGATGTTTTTAATGCCTACGAAACTGGACTTCTTTTCAAATGTTTACCAGAAAAGACTGGCTTTTAAAGCAGAAAAGTGCCGTGGGGGGAGAAAGTAAAGTAAGGATAACTGTTATAGTTGGAGCCTATCTGATTGGCACTGAAAAGTTGAAGCTTTTGGTCATCGAAAAGTGTGCGAAACCGAGATGTTTTTTGAAGTTAAATCTTTGCCAGTAAATTACAAGAATAACAAAAAGGCATGGATGACAAGTGCAATCTTTGAACCTTGGCTGTTAAAACTTGACCGAAAATTTCAGCGAGAAAGAAGAAAGGTCTTATTGTTTGTTGACAATTGTCTAGCCCATCCTAAAATTACAAAAGATTTGCAATCCATTAAGCTTGTTTTCTTTCCCCCTAACATGACATCAAAACTTCAGCCCATATACTAAGATGTTGTAAAAAACCTAAAGCTAGTGTATAGGAAAAAATGTGTCCAGCGGCTTATAAGAAACATTGACGCAGGAAAAGAAATCCATGACATCAATCTTCTTGACGCCATTGTATTAATCCAGAAATCTTGAGATGAGGTGAAATCAAGCATGATTGCCAATTGCTTCCGAAAAGTGGGATTTCTCATCAAATCCAATGAAAATCAAGAAATTCAGGAAAATGAAGAAACTGAGTCTGAGGAGTGGAAGAAATTTCAAAATTGTTTTTTCATCGAAATTGATTTTGGCACCTTCGTTGATGTCAATGAAAATCTCGAAACAGAATATCCATCAGAAAAGGACATTCTCCTTGCAATTAATGATGAGAAAGAAAAATCAGACCATGATGAAGAGAACGATGAAGCAACGAATCTTAAAAACAATCCTCCTGCAGGACTCCAGCCTCTCGCTGCAGCAGAAACCGTTTGTTCCTATATACATAGTCAATCATCTGTAGAAGATAAAGTGTTTAATGCTCTAAATGTTTTGGAAAATTTACTGGACAAAAAAGTTTCCCGAAGCATGAAACAAAGGAAACTTACACACTTTTTTCTAAAGATTTAAATTGTAAGTACAGTACTGTAATTTTTATTACTACTAGTGATTAAATTTGTATGTAGCAGTATGTACAGGTAAATTAAAATTTTGCACTTAACGTGCAGTATACATATTTTTAAAGATTAATAATGTTCACAAAATATTTTGAAAACAATTTTCTTAACGAAAATGTCTTATTTGCTTTGGACGATATTTTACCTATTCTCGTAATAAGAAAGCATAATTCATTTAATCTTCGATAAGTCGAATTTTCGATAACTCAAAGTATTTTTGGCTTCTGAAGGTACTTGGAGTTATGGAGGTTCCACTGTAATAAAATTGTGGTGTTTATCTGCTATAAAATTGATGTAAACGCTTTTTCTGCTACAAAACTGATGCAAAAGCTTTTTTTTTTACGAAACCGATACCGAAAGCTACAAAATTGATACAAATGATCATTTTTCCTGCTACGAAGCTGATACAAATGGCATTGATGCGAGTGTGATTCCTGAATATATGTAAATGCATCAAAGCATAAAAATTTGTACATATTTTAATTCTTTATCATTTGAAATATTTAACATGTAAATAAAATTTGAATGCATATCTAAAAATAAAAATTATTGATGTAAGATAATAAAAATTGCTAATATTTTGTTTACTTACATAATTGCTTCATACTTCGATAGTGAAGAGGCTAATATATTTAGAAACCAAGACTAGAGTTTTAAGTAATTCTGAAGTGTAAAAAGATTTTTAAAGCTAAATGTTTTAAATTTTTTTCTTAAGCAATTTAGGAAAAGAAATACATGGAATATAAGTGTTCCATTAATAACTGGTTTCTGAGACTATTTTTCATGCTGTTATAGGATATGATTAAGGTATAAAAGGGGAAAAGAGATTAAAAATAGGTCCCTAAATTTATTTTTTTTTTGTAGCTCCCTAAAAAAGTCACTAAAAGGTCCTGGAATTTTACTTTGAGGATTCTGTGAACACCATGTCTTACAACCTTATGTACAGAGAAAAGGAGCTTGTTCCTGTCCTTGATGGCCTAGTGGTTAAGGCACTCCAGGCTCAACTGAGAGACTCTTTGTTAGGGACGATGCCTCTTTTTCTCCTATAACAAAAGCTGTAGTTTGGGCTAAAAATGTGATACTGTTGGATTTATTACATATCTCTATTACCACCGATTTCTTTTGTTTCATGGTAGTTTTATTTTTTTACATGCCCACAGTTAATATAAGTATCAGTCAAAGGTCTGAAACTCCACCCCTGATTTTGGTTATGTTGGATTAGTTCCTGCAATATGGAACCCTCAGATGGCCACAGTAGGTAAATGTAGATAATACAAAATTATTTAAGTTTAATTTATAAAAAACTGCTTTCTAAGGGCATCATGAAGTTGGAAAGAAGAAAAAAAAGTTAAGAAATATACTGCTATTCAAGAAGTGCCCTTGGTGATGCAGTGGTAATGTATTCCCCACACGTGATGTTATCTCGAGTTTGCCTCCTCGCGGAGTCCCTCCCCCCCCAAAAAACAAATAAAGCTTACCACTAACTGCTCACTTATTTGGGGCTTGGCTCCCTAAACCTTAAGAAGTTCGGATTCCTCAGAAAACTGTAGGTTCAGGTATAGCATGACTCTTGCTCTCCTTGAGCTGTGAAATACTGTGTTATATGGGAATCTACTGTATTTCAATTATCACATCACTATCGTGACCCAAAACTCTTATTAGCAGTAGTTGCCAATGTCAAGTCAGAATCTTTCTTAATGAAAAAACAAAACATGGGTTTTCTAATTTTATTATCAGCTACCTAGCTTACATACATCATTAGTAATGTCCGTAGATGTTTTAATCATTCATATTACTTTTAGTGTAAATGCTAATTTTTAAGGAGTCATGATTTTAAATTTTATTTTTCATGTGTCAAGGTAGGACTTCAATTACAGATATTCAGTGTAGCAATATGGCATAATTCTTGCTGTGTTGCATATAATTAAAATGCAAATTAAGGCTAAATATCTCTCTTATATGTTTAATACATTTGTATTTCACTTTATTCTTTACATCATTTTTAGGCGATGATAAGCACTGGTCATAATCACCAAACAGAAGATTCTGAAGGTGAACATGATACCACAGTTATCTGCCGAGGACTGACTGCCCTTCTGGGTATACATTTATTTTTTATCACTGAACGTCTGCTGAATCATATTACTAGTTATCGGAAAATGAAGCAAAGAACAAAAGTGGGTGTAAACATAATATTTTATAATATTTATCCGAAGTATTTACATTATTTAGATATTTTCCACCTCAAATTATCGACTTTATCATCAGTGCAGTTTTTAGAACATGACTGATATTCTGTTTTAAAATATAAACTGTATTTTTTAGTTATTTAATGTTAAATTATCTTTCTCCATGTTCAGATACATAGAGAGTAGAATGTGTGACCATTAACTTTGATATTTCAGAAAGTGATGCCTGCCAATAAGTATCTGGATTTTATTCATACTACCACAATGATAGTTAAAAATTTGCCTCCCATGCATAAAACAAGCCCTCATTCCACATAGAAGAATTGTTATAAATTGAGGTTTCCTTCTCTGAAACACTTCACACCACATGATATACCAAAAGTAGGCATAAGATTATTTAAAAAATACAATAAAGCATAAACAACTGTATTTCCAAGTACTTGTGCAAAATCAAATATTGTTAATATGGGTTTTGTTTTTAAGTTCACAAAATCATTAAAAATTCTTCAAAACAATGCCTTTAAAGTTTTAAAAACGTGGTTAAGAGAATTGAATAAAAGAAGATAATGTGAGACTGTTTTCTGAATTCTTCAAAAATTAAGGAAAAGGTGTTAGTAGTAGATTGGTGGGATACTGTTATTAGAGGAAACTTTAGGAACTAGATAAACTATTGCCTCGTTGAAGATTTTCTGTATGAGATGCTTACTGATTTTGAGGTTTCTGAAAATAAATGGTATTTGAATAATAAATAATAAAATAATTATTGAAAAAAAAAACCCGAATAGTTCAATAGTATTTGAATTAAATCTTTTTGTGAAGATAGATCTTCCTATGGCAGGCAGTAATTTCTTATGACTGTAAAGATCTTTAATCTATTTGTAAAATTTTGGTTATTTAAAAAGTTTTCATTGAAATCGTTTCTTGCCACATTGAATTTGTTTTATGATTAATCTATGCAATTTAAACTTTTTTGAATTCAAGAATCATAAGAAAAAGGCTGTTTCTTTTCCATTTTTCTATTCACATAGACTTGGTCACAATACTGCTGATGTGTGCCTTCAATCAAAAGAGTAGTAGTATTTATATGTGAGGGGGGAGATAAAGCCATAAAGTTAGTGTAAGTCAATTTTTCTGAAAATTGAGTTAAATCCAGAAATGGGATCTAGATACATAAATATTTATTTCAAAACTTGCCCTACAGTTGCATAGTGATTGCTAACATATTCGGCTATTATGCCATTAACCTGGGTTCGAGTCCCAGTGGTATCGTAGAACACTTACGATTTTACCCACCATAGACCACAGTTTGATTGCTCTTGGTAGCAGAAATTCAAATTCCTTGAAAAACTATGGATCCTGGCACAGCATAAGCATTACTAGCCTTGTGCCGTATAAATGCAAATATTTTTAACCTTAAGAATTTTCAATATATAAGTCAAATTCTCTTTAGTTTTGTTGGAAAAAGTTTTCAGACATTTATATTTTCCAATTTCCAGACTATTTTATATTCTTTGGACTTTCCTGCTAATGGCAACCACTGTCTTTCAGGCTGGGTTCAACTTGCAGTTAGCTTGATAATGCATAAATGTATCAAGGTTTAAAGGTCACATTAAGCCATTGCTCCCATCCCAGATGACCCATAGCACAATCTTGGGACATAAAATATGCAAACATGAAAGCAAACTTTTAAATTTCTCCGTCTTAATGTTCTATTGGTATGGAAATATGTGGCCTAACTAAATAAATATGTTACCAACTGCCTTGTACCATGGAGAAATGAATTTAATTTTTCCTTTGTATGAGGGCTATTCGGAAAGTTGCCTCAATTTCCTATAACGTGGGAAGTAGTGAGGTGATTGACATCATTTTTGCACTCCATTGTAGGCTTTTTTGGGGATTTTTTGTTTTTGGCATGCATTTGTGACGAAGGTGCGATATTCTTTACCAATCATCATATCTTGAATAGGAGAAATGAAAAAAGAATTCGCACCACCTCTTTACTGAATTTCGCCAAACTTTTTAAAAACAGGTCCATTTCAAATCCTAAAGCTGAGATTGTTCTGTGATGTTTGATTCCAGCAATTGAGAAAAATTATAATTATATATTAAATTATAATTAAACCTTATTATAAATCTGAAACTTGATATAAATCAAACAAGGTCAATTAGTATCTCATTGAAAGCTGATTACATTAATTCTTAGATCATAATTATATATCTCCCAACTTTTATTTTTAAAATAGTGGTATAAATGTAAGGTCAGTTGCATGGATTATCATAAAAGTCCTTAAATTTCATGTAAAGAAATGTGTACAAATCCTGTATAAGTAAAAGCATACAATGTGCTTCAAGTAGCTACCAAAGATGATCAGAAGTTCTGTTCAATGTGTTAGCCATTATTGTGGACCAAAAGCTGACAGTGTAAGATTATGTTCTCTACCACAGAATGCAATTGATCTGAGATGATGTTTCACATATGCTAATAGCATTCTGACTTTACTGTGCACATCCTGTTGGACGATTTTCTTCAAAGAAAAAAGGACCAATCAGAAACTTAAATGTAAACTCTATCCATACTGGAACTTTCATAAAACATAATGGAATTTTTTTAAACGAATGGGGATTCTTTGTAGCCCAGATATGACAGATTTAGGTGTTTACTGTTTTGTAAACATGAAAATCTGATTCATCATTCCAAAGAATTTTCCAAGACCAATATTCATTAAGCTCAATGTGTTACAAGAACGTCAATGTAAAATCATGTCAAACTTCAGAACCATTCCTGTACAACATTTGGTTGTAGCTTCATTTATATGGATAACTGTTCAATGCTTTCCATATAGTAGTGTGCAGGAAATTTAGTTTTCTGGTAATTTCATGTGCGTTGCATGAACCTACAGTGCTCTCATTAAATTCTTCAATGACAGCTACTACAACTTCTTTCAAGACCCTAGTTTGGCACATAATGACCCTTGCTGTCCTTGCACCATAAAAACACAACCAACTTCTTCCAAGACCTGTGAAATCTTATGCCCTCTTCCTGCTCAAATTGTGAAAATACTGGTGTCCTTTAATGTATGGATCATTTATTTACTATGTATTCAGTGAACAGGCCTTTCTGCGAACCTGTGTGGAGTCTATATGAAAATCAGTATCAAATCATCAAATACTGCCGTTGCATTTTCAGAATTTCGATAAAATTACCTTAAAAGCGTGGCATGTTCAGACAAAGTATGAACAATCTTGCTTCAATTGAAATGAATAGCCTCAGACCTTTCCTTTTACTGTGATTAGATGTTCTAGCAATTACAAGATATGTAAATTTTATTCCCATTACTAGAAGACTGAATAGACATAGGTTAATTTGGATCATTCTGTGTTGCATATTCTCAAAACATCTTGATTGAAAGCGAGTAAAGGGTTTAGCCGAAATTGGAAATTTCTCATTTGACTTCCTGTTAGTCTCATTCAGAAACTTGGTTATTGATTTATGAGAATTCTCTCTACAACCGTTCAAAACACAATATTATCATTAATGTTATGAGCCTAGATGTTCATAAAACTATACATTCTTTTTTATCCAGTATGAAGATTATGTTAATCAGTTAATAGTCATATGTTTTACGTCCACAGTTTACATAAACCATTATTTTTTAGATTATGCAGATGCCAAAATTCACTAGATCTGTGACACAAGTTGATGGTGAACAGAGTCGTGTTGTTGGTGAAAAACTCTCCCACCATAAACATGGTTCTTATGGCTATAAATTTGACCCTGCTGCCTTGGAAAATCTTGAAAGTTAGTTTGCCTAGTTTTGTTATATACTTGTATGTATATTTTGTTTTCAAATCTCAGTTGTTAAATAACTTAAATTATAATTGTGGATATTGGGAGGTGGGGGGATATATTATAAAGTAGTGATGGACCAAACTGTTATTTTTGATTAACAGTTTCCAATCACCAGTTATTTCAGTCACCGGTGACTGGAACATATGCGTTGCTTCATAGGTTTTGGGAATTAAGGAACTTAACGATGACACATTTCAACGCTCAATCCGTAACAAGACATTGTGCCAACTCCGTAAAAATAATAAATCCTTTGGATAAATAAAGCTTTAAAATATTGAATTTTAGATATTTGAAAAAATAAACAATATTTAAACTTAAAGAAAGTTTAAAGAATTAATGCAACATAATGAATTAAATACAACAAAAAATATTGATGCTGCTGTAAATTAATTGGTGAAGTATACTGAAAGGTTACAATATCGAACTAATTAAACAGGGTAATGATACAAAATGTGTATTCTCAGCTGATGTAGTTATACACATGTATGTATTCAGAATTTTTCATGTGTAAAGCTCAGTAATGTAAAAATATTAATACTTGTACTAATTAATATACATGGATAAAAAATCTATTCCATTAAATATGAATTGGCATTTAGGAACAATAATCTTTCGACGTGAAGAGGCTCACGATTTCTTCCATAATGTTACCAACCTTTGAGAAAACTCTTTTGCAAGGCAATTATGCTGTCATAAAGTTGAATTTTCTTTTCACTAACTCTGATAGATTTGGAGAGATTAGAGAATGGGATCTCCACCATGACAAAGGGTCTTGATTCC
>QLNU02006816.1:82143-94276 GCA_006491805.2 Dysdera silvatica | reverse complement strand
GAGGCAAGTCAGTACGTGTAAAAAGTAAACTGTAATTGTAGTTGCGAAATAAAATATTATATATATATATGGGTTTTACTTGTCTTAATCATGCATTACGAAGACGAAGGTACGTATTTTCATATTTTTTGGTTGAAATATTATATATCAATATATTTTAGCTGTAAAAACCTTTGCAATTAAAGAACAGAAAAAGGAAAAAGTTTTCGAAAATGTGATTATTCTTTAAACTCCAGTTTTTAAAGAACCTAACAGAACTTGAAACCTGAACAATACTCGGGTTCTACGATTAATGCAGTTTGTAATTTATCCAATTTCAGCTGCCCACTTTTGCCTGATTACTTAGGAATCATACTTTATTGTTTTAGGGAAAAGAATTGTGATAAAGAAAAGGGAGCTTGTGGAAAGTCTAAGGGAGAATAATAACGGTATTATCCCGGAGATTTCTGAAGGAAAAAAATATTCCCTTTGAATTAATCGAAAATAAATTCAACCAAAAGAACGTGTCACGTACATTTCAAGAGGAAAATTTTCGAATTTTGGTGTCTTGTTTGAAGGTTCTTAGGCGATACTACACCTACTCGAGTAGCCGCACCTATGCGAAATTATCAGTCAAATGTGGACATTAGCTGGAAGGTACAATAGAAATTTCTAACACGTATTTTCCGCAACTTTTCAACATCAGATGTTGGCTGGCCGTCTAAATTGTTTTCAATTTGTGAGTCGAAGTCTAAAATAAGTAAAGTAAAATCACTGTTAATAGAGAGACCCTTAGACGAATTTTGTTTTGCTGCCCAGCATAAGGTGAGGAAGTCAGGGAAAAGGGATAAAGCTCTAATGTTAAAAACACTATTATTTTCACCAAAACGAGCAACTAGAATTAAAAAAAATATATAATGCAAAAAATGACGAAAAAACTGCGTCCACATGCTTTTATGACGAAGCATTACGTTTGATGGTTTCTTGTAAACATAGGAAAAAAAAAATATTGCGCAAAGGACAATGGAGATGGGTATAAAACCTTACCTGTCATATCACGTGATTTCTACAGCCAAGAAACTGTGATACCCTTCGCCTTCAGAAATGCTGATAACCGAAACTATGGCCGAAATTAAGGTACAAGCCAATCTGATGACCTCAATAGACTTTTCATGACTAAAAATTTTACATTAAATTATTTTACGAGGGAAAAGGTGCCCTTCTGATCATATATTTACTTTTAAATGGGGATGTGATGGATGTAAAAGCCTTAACCGTTACAGGCAGAAGGCTTCGGAGGAATTTTTGATGATTCCAGTAGTTTAATATCACCTTCTGTACCACTTCAGTAAATTGGAGAGAATACCGAAGATCAGAAGAAAGTTTTTTGGCAAAATCCCCGGACATCGTCAACTAAATTTTGCAGACCAATTAGATATCATTTCGTAAAAGAAACGGAAAAAAAGATCGTTAACGAAATGGTGCATATAAGGAAACAAATCATCAAACTCCGTCACAGAAATAAAAATATTGAAGCACACAGTTTCTATAAAATCGTAATTTTTTGAGATAATGTTTGATGATTAGGTGTGTAACTCTTTGGCATCAAACTGCCCGACTCAGAAATGTTACGTTTGTATAACCACTGGCAAAGATATGCATAATTTGGACGAGGTAAGAAAAAGAGAATGCAATGAAGAAATCTTTCCATGGGTTTTTTAACTCTTCACGGATATGTCAAAATTATGTAGCGCCTGCGTACTTCATTACTAATTTCGTACAAACTCAAAATTAAGAAGTGACAAGCTCGAAGGCAGGAAGAAAAAGACAGCGTGGTTTCTAGAAATAATGGCATAATTAATAGATTCCGCTCAAAAACTGGTCTACCTTATAGATTGTCCTAAGCAGGGTGGTGGAAATACGAATGACAGAAATATTGGGCGAAAGTTTTTTTCAAAATGCTCTAATTTTATCATATATTACTGGTACTGACAAAGAGTTGATTCATAAATTCAGTATTGTCCTTCAAGCACTGGCTTCAGGTTATGTTACTGACCTGTCCGCATTTCTGCATTTGAAAAGTACACATTCGATACAGCAACATATTTTGTAAAACTGTATAAATGGTACTATATGTCAATCACAGTACACGAAATATTAATGCATGGGCTTAAAATTATAAAGCATTTACTTCTGCCAGTTAGGGAACTCTCAGAAAATGTTCAGGAAAGCCACCATAAAGAGTTCAAGATGTATAGGGAAGGATTTTCAGAAAAAGATTCCAGAACTCATACATACATGGATACTTTTCCTGATTCTTTTCATTACATTTGATCTCCTAATAAGTAGCATTCGACCACTCCTCACGAAAAAAAAACTAGCTAAGTAAAAACGCTCAAGCAACTTCTCCACTTGACAAATCAAACATCCCATAGTCCACGGCTAGCGAGTAACAGTAGAAGTGGCAATAACTGTGGCAATGATAGCAGTAGTGACAGTGAAAGGGATTTAGAAATGAAATAAATTGTTATTATCGTTAATCCACGTTTACCGTATTTTAGATATCCTCCGTATAAAGTACATCATTTCTTTTAGTTAAATACTCGTAATATGCAAATTTCAGACAATAAAAAATACTTATAAGTAAAAAGCGTTATTAAATATTATAAAATAACTAAATTTTACTGAGTGTTTACAAGTTAAATACTTCCAAGGGGATTTTCGCAATGGCGAAGACGTAATGGGCAATGAATGATGGCGAATATTACGCAAGTACCAGCTAGTTTTTATAAATTAATCTTAATTATTTATAATTTTCTATCTTATCCAAATAATATTAATTGCGTAAATAAGCATTTTAACTGTTAGAATTGCTTTATTTTTTAATCACTGACTTTTGACCCGCTAGATTCACGAAACGTTCCACTGTGCGATGGCAATCGCTTTATACAGCCGAGATCATCTTCCGAATACTTTGCCCAACCTTACCTTTAAATAAATCATTCGACCCTAGTTATTTTTATAAGATAACTTCGGTGATCTCTTGTCTTGATATAATAATCATAAATCTGGAATTAATTAATATCAAATCTTATAAAAAAACATTCATCTCACCTAATTTCCGCATGATTTGAAGGCGGTGACTTGCATAGCTAAGAAATTGTCGCAAAAATTAAGGCTAATGTATCTATATGAATTTTATTAAAACACGCTTCTGGCGTTTATGAGTAGAATTCGTACGACTGTGGTGAAGATTTATCAGAAGGATGGATACTCGTAGATTTACAATGTCTCACAGACTAAAATTATGTAGACAAGAATTAGTTGGCGAACAATTTTAAAATAGGAGTTGGCGTCAATAAGTAAATAATCTCTGTGATGGCAGCATACAATCTAAGTGCATGAATGGCGATCAATTTTCCTAGATCGTTGCGAAATTTCACTCTTTGTACCGTTTACTGAACATTTTGCATCATCAACAACTGCTATAATTGGCTAAATGAGCGAAAATTAGGCTGATAGTTTTATGGAAATAACCGAATCAATTGACGTTCAAAGCTATTATGTTTGGAATTTTAATACAAAGAATTTCCGCTTTTTACGTGAAATGAGATGATGACACGCTATTCGATTTGTAATACTCAGTGACAGTCAAAATGGAAAAGAAGAGTTAAATAAAGATAGAGACACAATATACTAAAAAAATTAAACGATAAAAGAGCCGTGTTAGGATGGAACTCTCTTTTTCGTAAATGCTTTTTTTAAATACAGATTTAATTTAAGCTCAAGTTAAAGTGTTTATTGCATAAATAATAAATTGTTTGACTTAAATCATAACAAAATATTAATTATTAGTTATATTAAGACGGTGAACGATGACCTAAATTAATTTATTTTTTCTTTTTACTATTTTCGAGAAATACATGACGAATTAAATAAACGATTTTTTTAGTTTTTATGAAGCTAATTGTGTAACTTTACATATGTCTGTCTTTTAAAATGTAAGAAAAAAGTTATTATGAAATTATTAAGGGATTTATATAAGAAATAATTAAGTTATGTTAATTGGAGATTACTTATGACTTCGGGTAAAATATTTTTATATAGTATAAGATCGAAAATAAGTACAAATGTATTAAATTTAATTTTTATTAACCAATAAATTTTCTTAATTGTTAGAAAACAAATAATTAAATCAATAACTCCGGATTAGGAGTAAACAAGAAGACAAGAATTAATTTAGTGTTAAATAGAGAAATTTAGTAGGTTAAAGGTTTTCGTACAAAATAGAATTCAGCGAACAAGTAATATACACATTACAGTACAATTTTCTCAACGTTTCATAAAAATATTAACAATAATCTTAGTCGCTGCGTTCGATAATGAGTTGAACTTTTACGCATTTGGACTTTTTTGCCATTAGGTAAACCTTTATGCATTTCGGAGATTTTTATTTTTGCTGTCAGGTGATTTACATTTTTATTAAAAAACGTTAATTTAAATAAAAATGAAACGGAAAGAAAGGAAAACTTACGTTTTGCTAATTCATGCTGGAAAAGTAAAAAGGGGTGGTGCGTTGGCCAATTGAAAATTCTTTTGGCGTGGGAGTGAAGTAAAGGTTGTCGCAACAAGAATGCAAAAATAAAAAGGGTCTTCGTGTAAACTGTGATCCGAGAGTATATCTCATTGAAGGAATTTCACAATTAGTGAATGTTAATTAATGATCCATTTAAAATTGTTGCATACAAACTTCATTTTTTTATATAAAAATGAAATTAGATATGTATAAAATATTTTGTAGCCCTCATATTCGAAAGTTTATGAATTTGTGACGTAATAAAGCCAATTCTTGAGATTCCACGTAAATAAATTTATTTAAAAAATGAAAATATTAATCAGGTTTATGTAGAAGTTCATATTTTTTAATTAGCTGTCTATAGTTTTACGTCTTCCTTCTTTCTTCTTTTTGGCGATTATTTTATTTTAGCTTTATTGGAGATTGGATGTTTGGCGCCCACCCGTCTGTGGGGACTTCCGTCTTCTCTGCAGGGAATTTATCCCTTTTAAAGGGATAGTTTGACCTTTAGCCTTGAGGAGGATATGCGTTCCGCCTTTACGGGATAATGAGAGGTTTATTTCCTTGCCAAGTACAGACTTTTTAATCAAATTGTCGCGTACTGTAGGATGATATAGTTAAACGATGATCTCGATGTTACGAAAACGTCAAAAAGAAAAAAAGAAAAAGAAAGAAAGAAAGAAAGAAAAACTGAAATTTACCATTCCTACGATGAATCGCAAATGGGGTATTTCTTTACGATGGTGAAAAAGAAATGTTGTTGTTTAATTTGTAACGGCACAGTGTCCTTGCCACAAAAGTGCATCCTAGTACGTCATTATAATGCTCTCCGTCGTAGTAAATTTGACGGTGATTTTCCAATCAAAAGTGAAATTCATAAGCTTAAGCTAAAAGAATTGAAATCTAAATTAGCTGCTCAGCAAAAATTGCTGGTAAAACCCAGCTTACGTTCTAACAGTGTAACCATTTTATCGGCAGTGGAAAGGAAACAGAAAAAAGGGATTAGAATGGTAGGGGGGAGGGAGGGAGAGACTGCAAAGAAAGCAGGGGGAAGAGAAAGATGGGGGAAGGGGCGGAGCCTGCAATGTGACGTAAGCAACATGGCGGCAAGGCAGGACAAAGTTGCCATGCGGGCTGGAAACACTTCCCACTAAAAACGAAATGGGATAGTATCTGTACTAGCTCCAAACATCTTATTGTACATCTATGTAATACCGTTATTCACCTTTCCTTTAGATTCCATTCCACCAAAGATCACACATATACACACACACACGTATATATATATGCAATACTTAAAGATGACTTAATATCTAATAGATAATATCTAATGTCTAAGATTAAAAAGTTCATTCTTGCTTGTACGCAATAATGTCAAAGCATAACTGAGAATTTATTACAGAAAACAGTAATTTTAAAATACAGTTTGTGCATACCATTTAAAAAAATAATTACCTCAGTTGTGAGCGTGATTTTTGAAAAACAAATTATTTGTTGTTTGCACAAATTAGTTTAGTCTTGTATCAGTAGAACTTTAAATTTACTCACAATGAACGATTTCTCAGTACGCTTGTACTAAAAACAAGGTTTTAAATTTGCTAATTCAACATAAAGGCAATTAAACTTATTTACATTATTACCTACGGATAAATATTTAAAAGAAATATATTACCATCATAATGGATTTTCTATTCCAAATAGCGAATTCAAAGAAATTTTACAAAACTAACAGCGAAACTTGTGGCTTATTTTCTTACCTTTGGACTTAACCTTCTTATGGCCCACGTATCTCTCAGACACTAGTACCACAGATGATATAATAAAACCTATAGTTATTATTATAAAATTTCAAACTGGTTGCATAAAAGGATCCAAAACTATATTATAGGGAATAGAGGCGAACTCCCAAGCAAATGTCCTGTTTATTACTTCACAGCTTGTAAGTCCTGATACTTTTAAACATAACTCATTTGTCAGCATGAGACCAGTACATGCTGAATGTAGGCATACCGACAATATTCAAATACAGTGTACAGCTTCAAAATGCAGTGAACTTATCATATATAAAGCTCCGGGCAATATCAACCGACACAATAAAGCAGAAGCAACTACGTGACTGAGCAAAAATATATTGACTTGTTTTGAAAATAGCCCTGCAATTATGAGATTTCCAAACATCACTGTGCGTGCTATAAATACTCCTCCTGATACATGCTTCAGCAAAAGGGTAAACAATGGAATCTAGGCCCTCAAATTGGCAAGTTGTATTTTTTTTTTTTTTTTTTTAATTGCAAAAATTGGAAATTCTACAATTTTGTGATAAAAGTAAGCCTGTGTTAACTCAAAAGCTTAGGGATATCCGAACCTTAGGAGGAGCCAGAATTAAGAAAAGTTGCCATTTTATTAGCATTTTTTAGGGCCACAAAATATTTAGGGGTAAGGCCAGGCCCGTCCTACCCCCTCTTCCTATAGGCCTGGATAAAGGGGCCCCCAAATGTGATTAAGCCCAAGGACTACAAATGTGTTAGGACAGCGCTGCCTATTATTGTGACATAAAACTCACCAGACAGTTTGAAACTTCATGCAAGTATGGTATCACTATATGATTTATCAAAATCTTTGTTAAGCATTAGTTATTTGAATCGGGACGAATCAGAGTCAATTGCCACTCTTCGTTAATTGGAGGGAAAATTTTCCTTAGCTCTTATTCTCTCACCTTCTATTTCCTGTTATTATAACAACCCTTTTCTGAGAAAACAGTGCTGCAGAAGCTGTGGACAACTTTCCCAAATTCTCTTGAACAGTCAACATCAACCTTATCAGGATAAGGTGTGTTCAAGTAGAAACGAATACCTTCTGTATAATCTAGATATTTTACATGTATTTTGTTAACTGAGTGCCAAATAGCGCCACCTACTGGCGATAATTTGTTGTGTGTGTCAGAAAAAATTCGACACTTCGACAAGTCCAAAAGTGCAAACCATGCTCCAGTACACCAATTTTTTCATTTTTTTATGATTTTTTAAAATCCGTCCACATTTATGGCACACCCTGTACATCATATTTTTAATTTTCTGTGACTAAACCATTTTAATATTTAAACATATTATCCATGAATTAATTTTGTTATTTATATAGGTGCTGCATTTGGATCTGGTATATCGGGTGGAATTAGTACTACTGTTGCTGTACTTTGTCATGAGCTACCACATGAATTAGGTTAGCTTAAGATCAGTAAATTAAATTGATTTGTAATGTATGTTTTAATATGACAATATTATATTTTATTTAATTTTTTTTTCCTTCACTTTTAAGTATGCAATTGTTAAATGTTTCACCTAAGTGTATTTCATCGTGTTAATGCCGTTTCATTTTTATAGGTGATTTTGCTATGCTATTGAAAGCAGGAATGTCTGTAAAGCAAGCAATGGTGTATAATAGCATTTCTTCTGTTCTTTGTTTTGTGGGCACATTAATTGGTGTTTCCTTAGGAAATATTGCATCTGCTACAAATTGGATCTTTTCTGGTGCTGCTGGCATGTTTTTGTATATAGCTTTAGTTGACATGGTATGTTTTTGTCACATATAAAGACAATATTGAATGCAAGAAATTTATATGTTTACACATAAAATTGTGGAATGTAAAAGCCTTATTGTGGCATAGTGGTAATGCATTCATTTTTCATGCCATTAACCCTGGCTTAATTATTACCATAGAATGTGTGCCATTTTTCTGTTCACTGTAATCCAGTGTTTGGTTCCCTAGGCCCAGAAATTTGAATGTTTTAAAAAACTAATTCCTTGCACCATAAAACACAATTTAGGACAATGTATGCAAATATTATATTAATTGATATATTAATTTACTTTGTCTAAGGTTCGGGAAGGGATATTATCCTACCCTGCTTGTGTATATACTTTAGTCTACTAATTCTTTTAGTTAAAAGGATAATTTAATTATAAAGAATAAGAGTATATTAATATTTTTCTGATATCGGTGTACTTTAGTAATTAGATATAAATTACTTTTTAATTATAATTCTCTAGATTTGATTTTTAAAAAATACTAAATAATGCTAATTTCTGAAATTACACTAAATTTTCTAAAATGCTGAATAATATACACAAAATTTGTGTTTCTACAAACCATTTTCGAAAACACTCCTTATTATAACTTTAATATGGAAACCATAGTAAACTGTCAATTCTATCTCAGATGATAAAAGCAGTTTTGGGATTTAAAACTAACAGACCAGATATAAACAAAGGTCTTTGTTTTGTTTTTTAATGTCAAAAAAATTTTCCACGTAATAGCAGAAAATTGTTTGATCCCATGGAATTTTCATAGTGTTAAGTATGTGTCTATACTTCGCTGCAAAAATAATGACACAGTTTTAAAAAAATAGTGATAGCTCTGAAACTCAATATTCAGGTGCCTTTTGGCTACATGTACAAATGATTAAAATTTCATTGCCAATAAATTCACTGGACATTTCCAGGATGCTTGAGCAGTACGCATCTTAAAGCTAATATGTATAAGGATCCATTCACACAGATGGACAAATCTGACCGGTTTTGTTAAGAAAGGTATAAAATTCTCACCTTGTTCGATGCAAAATGACTCTTGCTGTACTTATGTCATAAAAATCTAACCAAATGCATAAAAATGCCTCTATGGCATGCATGTTGATAGTATGAGTAATTGAACGAATTTTAAAAGGTTGCATCATAGGTTTCAGAGGTGGAGTTGTCAACCACTGTTTTAGTCAATGTGACACAGCACCATAAAGGGTTAAGAGGAACCTTTTTCTCATAAGCAAAAAAACAGATATAGCTCTATAGTAATTGAGAAAGAAATAAGGGAGGGTTTTAAATATTTTTGAGTCCTACATTGACATGGCAGTAATGTGTTCGTCTATTGTACCATTAACCCAGGTTTGCTTTCAATGGTTCTGTAGAGTGTGCCATTTTTTTCTGCCCACTGTAGTCCTATGTTCGTCTCCCTACAAGAAGTTTTAATTCCTCAAAAAACTTTTGATCTGGATATAGCATGATCTTAGCTGTCTTTGCATCATAAAATAAATATTTTTTATAGCTTCACGACTTTCACAGCTCATTTTAAATTGTAAAACAGTTTTCAGGTACAGGCTATGTGAAAATGCTAAATGAGTTTTCTGTCTTTGAGTAATTGAATTCATTTAATATTTCCACATGGCCTGTACCCAAAAACTGTTTTACAAATACTTTTAATGTTTTGTTCTAATTCTATTTTTAATTTGGTAACTTTTTTCCTCTCCCTATAGCTCCCTGAACTATCAGCAATTGGCGGACATTCAAGAAGTAGTGGATGTAGACAATTTCTCATTCAGTTTTTAGGTATAAGTACAGGAACATCAATTATGTTGTTGATTGCATTATATGAACATAACCTTCAACTTCTTGTTAGCTGACGTCAACTGCATTGTTAATAAATTGCTGCATTTAGATTAATGATTTCTCAGTGCCAGTACTGATACAATGTGTATTTGTTTTCATATCTGCTGCATCTATTGTTCTTGTGTTATTAAATTATTTTGTTAATTATGGAGTTGCCTCTGTTAAACCAATTCTGTATCTGTCTTATTTTCTATATTAATGGATAAGACATTTCATGTATAAAGTGTTTTTATGTAACTCATACTATTATGAAATTTTTTTCTAAAATAGACCTAAATTTGTTATAAACATTAGCCCAATATTTTCGATGTTTTTTAGTTTATACTGTATCATTTAAAATTGTAGCAATGGGTATAACAATTATTTCAGAATTCATTTTTTTAACCAAGTCATAAAGCATTCAAGAATAGTCTTATTCGTCCATCATGAGCTATACATGCAATTATGTGTAACAAAGATAAGAGCAGATATGAGTAAATTTTTATTTCAAATGAAGTTAACTCCAGGCAAGCATAGAAAACTTTCCAAATACTTACATATTATCACATGTGGATACAAAGGGGGGGGGGTCATGACCCCCAAAAATATTTTTTCACTGTAAAAAATTCCAACTTTCATGATAAATGAAGGGTGTTATTCCAAGACCATAGCAAATATTGCTTTTGACCCTACCCCAAATGAACGTCTGGATGTAATATCAGTTATTTTGCCAACTCAGCCATAATGGTTTTTCTTTTTTTTTTTTTAAATTATCCCAGGATGACTTCGATAACTTATCTGGAAACCATATCATTACTTCGCAAATTTTCAACTTTATTTTTAACTTCATTTATGCATTTCATTCCCTTAATCTTCATTCCTTTTTGAATATCTTTCAATTGAACTGCCATCCCAGCGAATCAACAGCCATACGGTGTATTATAAGTAATATGTTTTAATGTTAAAGAAGGAGAAATGTGAGAGAGAATCTTGTTGGAGTACCAAGCACTTACCTTTTCTATACTAATCTATATTCTAAGGTTTAATTCCCCAGGCAACGAGGATTTAGGTTCCTTAGAAAACTTTGTCTTAATGCAGTATAATCTTAGCTGTCCTTGCCTCATACGGCAAACAAAGCTTAAAGCTCAATAGTTACAAACACATTTTATTTTTATCACATTGCTGTGTTTAATTCCCCGTAAACTTTATATATTGTAGTTTTAAGTTCTCTCTCTGTTGGGCCACATTTAATGTTCTCAGATGGCCTAATATACATATTAGGAAACCAATCAATCGCATTGTTTAATTTATAAACTCACTGAATTGTGTGTTCAGTGCATATAGTAAGCTTGGTTGTATGTAAACGTATCTTGGTTTGTTACATTAAGTTGTGCATCTCATCGCGGACAACCCATCATTATAGTCCCGTGGGGTATTAAAAATACAATACAATGTTTTGTTTGTAGTAAAATCCCTCTTGATAGACATATCTCGTATACAGTCACCCTGTTTTTAGGGTTAGATAAAAATTCCCCGGCAGAAACTCATTTATAAAAATACATTTCAAACTCTTGCTTTGTAATCACCCTCAGATACGAACGTGGTCACTGTTTTCTTGATTTGTTCCATTAGACTAGAATTCCTGTACGGACACATTATGTTTGAACTTTAGCCATTCGCTGGAGTCATTTCTAACAACCACCAATTACAAAGGAAGATAAAAGTTAAGGAGATAATTTTCCTTTCCATTAACAAAGAACGGCAATTGACTCAAAATTGCCGATTCAAAAAAACACCTAACGAAGTCTTCGATGTCCTTAATGAAAAACTGGACCAAAATTTCACACAGTCAGTGAGGGATAGTGTAAATAGCCACTAAAATCACATCGTTAAAAATTTACGTATTGATTCTGAGAATCTAATGCCACATCAATATTTGTTACAGTTAAGATTGTAGAGTTCATGTGGTCACACTTCTTTCAAAATGACCAGCATTTATCATTGCTGAGCTGGACTGGTGGTTAAAATCCACCATGCATCAATTTTTTTAACATTTGATATAAATTTACTTATTCTACAAATGCTTTGCATTCCAGGGTTCGTACGGTGCTTAAAAACCTTAGAATGTGCTGATTTTTTATTTTGGTTTCTAAGGCCTTTAAA
>QLNU02006816.1:62174-82043 GCA_006491805.2 Dysdera silvatica | reverse complement strand
TGATTAAACAAAAATATATTTTACTTCTAGAAATTTCTCTTCTCCAGGAATTCTTTCACTTGTTTGGAAGTTAAAGAACATACAACAAGAATTATGATTAAGAAATAAAATATGTCAACTTAAATTCTGCGAGCATAGCTAATTACACCATAAATAGCATAGTAATATTTCTGTATCGGTTCTGCATTTAATCATACTACTGTTTTCTGTATGCAACTTTATAATTTATGTTATAGGTTAAATAAATACCATGATCATTATTGCAATTAATGATAGTAGCATTTAAAATTAAGGCATGTCTGGGACCGATAAAAAAATTCTCTGAACAACAATTATATGGAATTATATTATTATTGAACAGGAAAGTTTGGTTCATTTTTTTTTCATAAAATGGTTCGTTTTATGCGCGTTATTAAAAATTAATAACAAATGCAATAAAAATTACCAAAAATTACCAAAAATTACCAAAAATCATTGCAAAGTATTTTCCCCTTGTTTTGTACTTGCAGTTTTCGATCTACAGTTCACATTTTCCCTGAAGTTATAAAGATGGCTTCCGAGTTTGCTTCAGAAGAAATGGTCTTTTTGATGAATAAGTGTAAAGCTGGCTTATATGTTATGACATAGCTTTTCCAGAGCGTGTTTACAAATATTGGCAGGCCGTAATTTCTGATTGTGGGGCGTTTTATGCAAATACAATTATTTTACGTTGATTTGATTTTTGTCCGCATGCTGATAGTTTTGGCGCCTTTATTGTTCTTCTAACGTCTGTTCACCAACTTACACACCTCATTTAGTAACTGGGTACAGGAAATTCATTGCAAATCTCACATCACACAAATACGTGAGGTTCACTCGTCTTGTTGCATACAAAATAATTTTGCTTGATTCCTTGCCCACGATTATGGCGAAATTATGTAAATGGTGCACAAGGGCCATAGGCAAACTTAGTGGAACAAAATCTTTTCAAATTAGTGATTCATATGAGTCAGCGTTTGTTTTTCCATATCCGGTCTAGAGACAGTGTTACTCTTCATTTGGTGATTGCCCAATCAGTTCTGTCCATTAAGTGTAATGTAGAATTTAGTTCAGGCTATATTGGCGCATTTTGCTGGTGGCTTGACGCCACGTGATTAGGGACTTTCGATAAGCTAATATAGTTTCAATTAAACCACGGAATTCTAATTTGAATTCGTTAAAAATTTCTCTTTGCGTTGGTGCATTGCTTGTGTTTCGAGTAAAAGCCAGTCTTCTCACATTTGAAAAGTTATTTTCCTGAAAAAAAAGGATTTTGTTCAGTCCAAAAATAATAAAGATTTAAGTTTTTGAAATTTTTTTAGCATCGATAGGAATTGTTTTCTTCTTTTGCTTCCGTGTAGGCTTTTTCTTGACAATGTATTTTTCAAACGATAACGATACAAAGGCAAGTATGAAGCCAATAAGGGTTATAAAAAATAGGCCTTTGAAATCTGATACAGACATTGGCGTTAAAACCGGTGACTTAATATGTTTTTTGTTGTTTCTCTCATGCTTCTGGATTTCTGAGAGCGAACGAAAGTCGAAATTCTTCTTAATTTTTTGGTAAACACCAGTTTCGATGAGTCGTTGTAAAACCCAGTTAATTTTCCCCATGTACTTGGAATTTTTTTTAAGTATAATTCCCGCATACATATTTTCCATAATAGTAGTATCCTCTGATATGAATACTTGTTTTTTGTTGTAATCCTCGAAATAGCTTTTAAGTGTAAGTACAACATGAATTATGGCGTAGCCATCATCCACCATTTGCAGTAAACTCGTGTGATTTTCTTTTTCAATGTGACGATGCTTAATATTATCTGCAAGATCTTTCATTATTCCTGTTGTTGCTGATGAGAACAGGATGTTCACGAAAGTCTGTCCTGGAATTGCAATCTTTACTTTACCGGATTTTGCTGCTTGCGCTAGTTCGGTAAAAGTTTTGATTTGGTACTCTTTAATGGGTGTCATTAAAAAAGCCAAGAGAACCGCCGTATAGCAAAAAACTAAAACCACCATGGATAAGTTACTGAATGCGCAAAATAATTGTGCTTCTGGATTTCCATTGATGCTTTTGAAATCGCGCTTACCGGCCATGATTTCAGCAGACGACACTAGGTCTTTCCTAAGCGCTTCACCAGACTTTGTAACTCGTTTCCGATATTGCAGTGCAGCGAGCATAACGAAACACACCAAGAAAGATATTAAAATGCAAATCCAAGTAGAGAGTTTAAAGGGGTGAAAGAGTGAATAGGTACTGCTTATTGGTCTAGCAGTTCGTATTGCAAATCCAAGTTTATCATATATAATGGAAGTGGAAAATCCGTAACCTGAAATCTATCAAACGAATAGACTAAAGCACCCGCAAATTCGACTTCTTTTCTCTGCAATAATCCCATTTGACCATTCCAGCTACCATTTTTCATCAACATACCACCTATTCCTCCATCTGTAGGGAAAATGTAGTGAAATTTTGTTTTTAACTTCTCCGATAAAAGGTTTGTTATTTGACAGTATGGCCCATCATAGCATTCATATTCTTGAAGAGATATTTGTCGATAATTATATTCAGAGGTATAGTTAAACGCGCCGACTGCTAAACTCATTTTTATAATAAAATTGGCTTACGAGCAGCTGCTGTGTTTTATAATCAGTTTGAAAGTTGTGCAGAGCGATGTTAAAATTTAGTTCTTGTGCATAAAGAAGGAAATTACGGTGTGAATAAACGGTGACTTTCCTACTCTTCAGTCCCTGTAAAAGATATGAACATACGATTATCTAAAATGCTTAATATAAATGATAATTAATTTTTAATGCAAGTTAATTCAGATGTTACATATTAGCACACAAAACTTGGAACGAAGTCGACGCTTTCAATAAAAACGCGCCAAAAAAATTTTTTTTTAATATAGTGCGCCATTGAGTCCTACATGTTAAGTTTATGCTCAGTGTAACATAGTCTTAATAATGAGTTAAATCAAAAGCGTATGCAGTGAAGTTTGCGGTGAGGGAGGGAATCTCTCCCCGCTCATTCTCTGAAATGGTTTCGTTTTAAACGGCGTCTATAAAAATGTGCACAGTTCCTTTACAGGGTGGCTACATATAAAACCTGTTTTCGAAGAGAATGTTTTATCAAATTTTCTGTTTTAATGCAGCTAACTAAGCACTTGTTAAAGCCTCTGTTTTAAAGAAAATGCAACTTCCTCCTATTCAAAAAAAAAATTGAGCACCCTTCTGATTTGAATATCGGTATATAATACATAAAAATCGACATGATAAACCAAAATACGCATATCTGTTCATGGTAATATGATTACAAATTTGTGAGGGCAATGCTTTTAACCCACGTCAATTAAATGATTATTGTTCAAAAGACTTCTTAATAAGCGGAACCCGAAGCACAGTGGGACGTCTAATGGTCAAAAGTCTAAAAATTACTCAAGGAAAAATTAAACAAAAATAAGAGCAAACACAAAAGTATTAATCAGTGACATTGGAATGATGTGAATGTATAGAGAGAAAAGCCTATGTTTTGAATAAATAACCGGAGAATCAGAAGCTTGCGCCACGTAGACGAGGCAAGTCAGTACGTGTAAAAAGTAAACTGTAATTGTAGTTGCGAAATAAAATATTATATATATATATGGGTTTTACTTGTCTTAATCATGCATTACGAAGACGAAGGTACGTATTTTCATATTTTTTGGTTGAAATATTATATATCAATATATTTTAGCTGTAAAAACCTTTGCAATTAAAGAACAGAAAAAGGAAAAAGTTTTCGAAAATGTGATTATTCTTTAAACTCCAGTTTTTAAAGAACCTAACAGAACTTGAAACCTGAACAATACTCGGGTTCTACGATTAATGCAGTTTGTAATTTATCCAATTTCAGCTGCCCACTTTTGCCTGATTACTTAGGAATCATACTTTATTGTTTTAGGGAAAAGAATTGTGATAAAGAAAAGGGAGCTTGTGGAAAGTCTAAGGGAGAATAATAACGGTATTATCCCGGAGATTTCTGAAGGAAAAAAATATTCTCTTTGAATTAATCGAAAATAAATTCAACCAAAAGAACGTATCACATACATTTCAAGAGGAAAATTTTCGAACTTTGGTGTCTTGTTTGAAGGTTCTTAGGCCATACTAAACCTACTCCAGTAGCCGCACCTACTCGAAATTATCAGTCAAATGTGAACATTGGCTGGAAGGTACAATAGAAATTTCTAACACGTGTTTTCCGCAACTTTTCAACATCAGATGCTGGCTGGCCGTCTAAATTGTTTTCAATTTGTGAGTCGAAGTCGAAAATAAGTAAAGTAAAATCACTGTTAATAGAGAGACCCTTAGACGAATTTTGTTTTGCTGCCCAGCATAAGGTGAGGAAGTCAGGGAAAAGGGATAAAGCTCTAATGTTAAAAACACTATTATTTTCACCAAAACGAGCAACTAGAATTAAAAAAAATATATAATGCAAAAAATGACGAAAAAACTGCGTCCACATGCTTTTATGACGAAGCATTACGTTTGATGGTTTCTTGTAAACATAGGAAAAAAAAAATATTGCGCAAAGGACAATGGAGATGGGTATAAAACCTTACCTGTCATATCACGTGATTTCTACAGCAAAGAAAATGTGATACCCTTCGCCCTCAGACATGCTGATAACCGAAACTATGGCTGAAATTAAGGTACAAGCCAATCTGATGACCTCAATAGACTTGTCATGACTAAAAATTTTACATTAAATTATTTTACGAGGGAAAAGGTGCCCTTCTGATCTTATATTTACTTTTAAATGGGGATGTGACGGATGTAAAAGCCTTAACCGTTACAGGCAGAAGGCTTCGGAGGGATTTTTGATGATTCCAGTAGTTTAATATCACCTTCTGTACCACTTCAGTAAATTGGAGAGAATACCGAAGATCAGAAGAAAGTTTTTTGGCAAAATCCCCGGACATCGTCAACTAAATTTTGCAGACCAATTAGATATCATTTCGTAAAAGAAACGGAAAAAAGATCGTTAACGAAATGGTGCATATAAGGAAACAAATCATCAATCTCCGTCACAGAAATAAAAATATTGGTGCATACAGTTTCTATAAAATCGTAATTTCTTAAGACAATGGTTGATGGTTAGGTGTGTAACACTTTGGCATCAAACCGCCCGACTCAGAAATGTTACGTTTGTATAACCACTGGCAAAGATATGCATAATTTGGACGAGGTAAGAAAAAGAGAATGCAATGAAGAAATCTTTCCATGGGTTTTTTAACTCTTCACGGATATGTCAAAATTATGTAGCGCCTGCGTACTTCATTACTAATTTCGTACAAACTCAAAATTAAGAAGTGACAAGCTCGAAGGCAGGAAGAAAAAGACAGCGTGGTTTCTAGAAATAATGGCATAATTAATAGATTCCGCTCAAAAACTGGTCTACCTTATAGATTGTCCTAAGCAGGGTGGTGGAAATACGAATGACAGAAATATTGGGCGAAAGTTTTTTTCAAAATGCTCTAATTTTATCATATATTACTGGTACTGACAAAGAGTTGATTCATAAATTCAGTATTGTCCTTCAAGCACTGGCTTCAGGTTATGTTACTGACCTGTCCGCATTTCTGCATTTGAAAAGTACACATTCGATACAGCAACATATTTTGTAAAACTGTATAAATGGTACTATATGTCAATCACAGTACACGAAATATTAATGCATGGGCTTAAAATTATAAAGCATTTACTTCTGCCAGTTAGGGAACTCTCAGAAAATGTTCAGGAAAGCCGCCATAAAGAGTTCAAGATGTATAGGGAAGGATTTTCAGAAAAAGATTCCAGAACTCATACATACGTGGATACTTTTCATGATCCTTTTCATTACATTTGATCTCCTAATAAGTAGCATTCGACCACTCCTCACGAAAAAAAAACTAGCTAAGTAAAAACGCTAAGCAATTTCTCCACTTGACAAATCAAACATCCCATAGTCCACGGCTAGCGAGTAACAGTAGAAGTGGCAATAACTGTGGCAATGATAGCAGTAGTGACAGTGAAAGGGATTTAGAAATGAAATAAATTGTTATTATAGTTAATCCACGTTTGCCGTATTTTAGATATCCTCCGTATAAAGTACATTATTTCTTTTAGTTAAATACTCGTAATATGCAAATTTCAGACAATAAAAAATACTTATAAGTAAAAAGCGTTATTAAATATTATAAAATAACTAAATTTTACTGAGTGTTTACAAGTTAAATTCTTCCAAGTGGATTTTCGCAATGGCGAAGACGTAATGGGCAATGAATGATGGCGAATATTACGCAAATACCAGATAGTTTTTATAAATTAATCTTAATTATTTATAATTTTCTATCTTAGCCAAATAATACTAACTGCGTAAATAAGCGTTTTAACTATTAGAATAGCTGTATTTTTTAATCTCTGACTTTTGACCCGCTAGATTCACGAAACGTGCCACCGTGCGATGGCAATCGCTTTATACAGCCGAGATCATGTTCCGAATACTTTGCTCCACCTTACCTTTAAATAAATCATTCGACCCTAGTTATTTTTATAAGATAACTTCGGTGATCTCTTGTCTTGATATGATAATCATAAATCTGGAGGTAATTAATATCAAATCTTATAAAAAAACATTCATCTCACCTAATTTCCGCATGATTTGAAGGCGGTGACTTGCATAGCTAAGAAATTGTCGCAAAAATTAAGGCTAATGTATCTATATGAATTTTATTAAAACACGCTTCTGGCGTTTATGAGTAGAATTCGTACGACTGTGGTGAAGATTTATCAGAAGGATGGATACTCGTAGATTTACAATGTCTCACGATCAATTTCCCTAGATCGTTGCGAAATTTCACTCTTTTTACCGTTTACTGACCATTTTGCATCATCAACAACTGCTATAATTGCCTAAATGAGCGAAAATTAGGCTATTAGTTTTATGGAAATAACCGAATCAATTGACGTTCGAAGCTATTACGTTTGGAATTTTAATACAAAGAGTTTTCGCTTTTTACGTGAAATGAGATGATGACACGCTATTCGATTTGTAATACTCAGTGACAGTCAAAATGGAAAAGAAGAGTTAAATAAAGATAGAGATACAATGTACTAATAAAATTAAATGATGAAATAGCCGTGTTAGGATGGAACTCTCTTTTTCGTAAATGCTTTTTTTAAATACAGATTTAATTCAAGCTCAAGTTAAAGTGTTTATTGCATAAATAATAAATTGTTTGACTTAAATCATAAGAAAATATTAATTATTAGTTATATTAAGACGGTGAACGATGACCTAAATTAATTTCTTTTTTCTTCTTACTATTTTCGAGAAATACATGACGAATTAAATAAACGATTTCTTTAGTTTTTATAAAGCTAATTGTGTAACTTTACATATGTCTGTCTTTTAAAATTTAAGAAAAAAGTTATTATGAAATTATTAAGGGATTTATATAAGAAATAATTAAGTTATGTTAATTGGAGATTACTTATGACTTCGGGTAAAATATTTTTATATAGTATAAGACCGAAAATAAGTACAAATGTATTAAATTTAATTTTTATTAACCAATAAATTTTCTTAATTGTTAGAAAACAAATAATTAAATTAATAACTGCAGATTAGGAGTAAACAAGAAGACAAGAATTAATTTAGTGTTAAATAAAGAAATTTAGTAGATTAAATGTTCTACATTCAAAATAGAATTCAGCGAACAAGTAATATACACATTACAGTACAATTTTCTCAACGTTTCATAAAAATATTAACAATAATCTTAGTCACTGCGTTCGATAATGAGTTGAACTTTTACGCATTTGGACTTTCTCGCTATCAATAAATCTAATACAAAGTGATAGAATTTCCATATTATGGGAAGTCACTTCATTTGCAATGATGTAGGACTATTTATCATTTTTAATTTCTTCTATGATATCTTTTTGTATTACATGATGGGTGATAGTATTGAGTAACTTGTTTTGTATGCTGGGAGAATGTTCTTCGCTCAATGTTGTTACGTTTGTGTCGATCAAGACGTGCATCGACACGGTGTTCTTGGGACCTTTCTCGATTGTATGAAACTGTTAGCACTGACTAGAGAATCAGAGTGGTATGCTAATTGTTAATGGCTTTTTCTTTCATTTTTGCCCAATTTCTAAATGGAGTAACGAAGAAACTCCTTTTCAGCTCACGATTTGGGCAAAATATAGAGCATGGTAAACAAAATGCACCATCTTCACTTTTGCTGTAAACCATTCACTGGTATATATTCAGCTATTCAGATTGAAAGCTTCGCTTTTTGCCATCTCGCATTTCTGTTTTAGGAAATCAAAAAGTTTTACTCGGTCTTTAGTATTACAGTATTACCAACTTGAAATACTGAAAAACCGTTAGCATACTGTCGAAATGCCGCGAAAACATCCCTTTCCAAGTTAAATTGAAGGACTAGTGGTGCCACCTGTTATTTCGAATCACAATTACAAAAATCGAATCCGATGTTGCTTAAGGAGTTTTATTCTTCTTTTCTTCTTTTCAACGTTTGATTTTTTTTTTTTTAAATATATGTGGTGGTCAAAACTTTTTGTGACTGTCTTATTGAAGAAATTTTGTGTTAATCTTTACCAGAGCGGGGGTTGCCCGAGCACCCAGGGCATCCCCCACCCCCTACGCGCATGGCTGGTCACATAATTTAAACAACTTAGCAGGCGTCAGAATATGGTGCTCACTGGTACTTTGATGGCTAGCTACTGTTGCTATCTGCTTAACTGTCCCATCAATTCCGTCACATGGAGATTTGCTGTGACTTGCTACCGTTACTATCGCCGCAAAATACGCCTTTATAACATATCTCTAATTTCAAATTGCAAATGTAAAACTATAAATTTGGCAAAGACGGTCAGGTATGTTTTTTTTCCCAACGGTCTATTTTGCAGGTAGTATTCGGCTTTACAAGTGGTATTTTTTTAAATCATAGTATGGTAATACATTTCTATTTATTTATTCATTTCGTTGCTATTGAAATTATGATTATTATTCAGTTACATGTATTAAAAATACATTTTTACGCCTTATTCCAAACTTAGATAATTAACGATTTCTTTACTGTAAATACAATTTCAATTTAAGAACTCCGGGGAAAGGCTGTCATGTCGCTGTATATAATTACTGAATCTTTTATGTAGAAAAACAGTTGTTATAAAAGATATCGGCGTGATATGCGATATACATGGAGTCATTATGATGGATATATTCAGTATAGGGAATATATCAGCGAAGGAGTGAATCCTTCGCTATATGCAGTTGGTAATTGTAACCGGAATCATTATAAACGATTTAATTGAATATTTTCTTTTCATTATCATTATCGCCGCCGCTACCTCCTCCTCCTCCTCCTTCTACTACTATATTCATCCACTGCAAAATAAAGATCTTTCTAAGCGTTTTTCATTTGTTTGTGTCTTTAGCAAGTCATTTCTATATCACCCCAACATGTTTTCATATTTCACGCATATATTTAATCTGAAGATGTATCCTTGCTCTTATATAATTTCTCATTATCTTTATTATTATTTGTTTTTCTTCTTTATGGCCCACTAAAATTTGTGAGTGGAGATAATGAGTTCTAATTGCTAATTTGAGCCATAAAACATCAGTGTTAAAATATCAAGGTCATAATATCTTTTATAATCAAGTTGGGAATTTCAGTCGCCCATGCTAATTGGCGCCCATACTAGTACTTCTAGGGGGAGGCTGAGAAAAATAAACGATTACTTCTAGGGGAAGCTGCGAAAAACTAACGATTACTTCTAGGGGGAGCTGAGCAAAATTATTACTTCTTCTCAAAGCTGTTGAAAATTTTAGTAAATGTACAAAAGACCAAAACGCTACAAAAATAATTGATACTGCTTGACAATTAGTAATGAGCTAAAAAGTACCTTATTTTAAAATGTGACTGTAAAACTTTTGAAAGTAAATGCGTAGCAGGTTCGGGCAAATCAAATTTTTAAACGGCTAGGGGGCTCGAGCTCCCTCTGTCCCTCCATATGGGCGCCCATGTTTGGCCGGTTCTTTCTGCAACGTAAACTTAGCAGAGCCCGTGATTTCCACGGGCGTTGATTCCATCTCCTTATTTCCTCATTAGACAGACACACAGAGAGACAAAGAACTTTTAATTGAAAATCTTATTATTTATGATACATTATTTATTTATTACGTATTAGCCTCGCGATGTCCAAAATCATAGGGCTGAAGTAGTCCGCGAGTGACTAAAATTTAAAAAACACCGGCCTAAACAGTGATTCCAAAATTCACAAATTGCGGACTTTTGGCCCATCAAGGCTTTCGCGGTCCTACCACCAAGAAAAAAATACTCAGAGAATATATTACGATGGGTTGGTAGGAGCAATGCATTTAAAAAATAACATAATTTTTAAGCGAGGTCAAAAAAAAACCCCAAAAAAAACCCACATACACACAGGTTGTTCTGAATAGGAGCGGGAAATGTCATATATTTTTCGATAATATACCGTCCTCATGTTTTGCATACTTAATGGCTTTCTTCAATTTAATATAACTACAGTTATTTAGAAATTGACAGGTTAGGTTCGATTCCCATCAAGCTTAATTTCGTGTAGTTGTTCAGAAGCCACGTTAAGCAGCTGTGCAGTCTGAATAACAGCACTTAAATTATACAAACATAGAAAGTGAAAACTAAAGAAAAATATCAGGGACGGATATTATGGAGAAGCTTTCGATTGACGAATGGTTTATCAAACTTATATGGTGTTCGTTATTGAAATATCATTCTCTGTGTTAATACGTACCACACTGTAAATAGGTTTATACAGCTGAGATTATTTTCCGTATTTTGCTCCATTCTACTTTTAAACGGAGCATCATTTTCTTCCAAAGAGAAAATTTGAATATTCTTTTCCTTTTCATAATAATCATGCCTCTGAGAAAATATTTCAATTAATTACTATTATTTTTTTTAAAAATTAGACAAAATTTACAAAATTTTTTTCCCATTTGGCAAAAATTACGTTTATTTTGTATACTGTGTAAATATCATAATATTAAACACATATACTTGGTATTTCTAAAACAAAATGATATACATACCGTTTTTGATTCCATGAGGAGACAAATTTCCTGCTCATTGTATCCCGAACTGCCAGGGCAATCGTTTTCTATACCAGGTCATATATATTGGATTTCATTCTATGAAAGATCATTAAAAATGTAAAGTCATATGCAACGATACTTGTGCGCCTTGATAGAACCTTTCATCGCGTATGAGTAAAATTATTTCATGTTTGCAAATTTTTTCTCCAGAATTTTCTTCACTTATGTCTTACTGGGAATCTGGATACGAAAATTAAAGTAACTGTCATGTGTTGGCGAGCTTGGACATAAGCTTGTAAAATGGACTCCGTTTGTATAGTTCTCTAAGAGTGTAAGACTCTGTAACCCAAGGTAATAATAATGCTTTTGGAAAAAACCTTACTACAGTGTTAAAACAAACAAACGTTACATTATCATTTTCCAAATTTCCATCAATTTTGTCACGCAAACTATGTTTTTTAAACGGAATGTCCCTTTTGTTAAAATTTTATTATTGATCTAGCAGAAATCCATGTTTTCATTTTTATAGCGGATCTACTCGTGGCGTTTTTTCTGTGAAAGCATTATCGGGTAACTTGTCTTGCGTGTTTCTCTCTTCGAAGAAGTAACACGCACATCAACGTGTATTTTAGAACAATAGACGAGTGAAAATCGCTCAATGACCGAATCATCGGGAAGGTCACATTTTGGTAATCTTGATGAAATACAAATATGATGTGAATATCGATGGAACTTCTGAATGTAAACTTGTACGGCCGCGTAACCATTGGTGTAGGCAGGGGGCGTTGATGGGGTGTGAAACCCCCATTGCAATGAAATTTTGTATATTTAACATAGAAATATGTGAGTTGCAGCTCCTTAACCCCCACCTTCCCCGTTGTGCCTATAACCCCACCCCTTGCGAACTTTCTACGTACGGCTATGCGCGTATCCCATGGCAATAATGTTGTTCATGGACATATAATTTGTATAGAAAACGGGGTTAAAGCAAACAAATGCTACAGTATCGTTTTCCGAATTTTCATCAATATAAGTTACGCACGTCATAGTTTTTTAATAAGTTTTTCTCGCTTCTGGCAAAAAAATTAGCGTCAGTCTTTCCAAAGTCGATAATTTCATTCTTACAATGTATCAACGTATGGCGTTTGTTCAGTGAGATCGTGATCGGAAGGACCCTCCTTCTGACCATGCTCGCAAGTATGCGTGTTTTGGTTGGTAAGGAAGTAACACGCGCACCAGCATATATTTTAGGAAGCTGAAAGAAGTTCATAGCAGGTAAAGAATGTATGAAAACTATTCACTGTCCAAATTATTAAGTGACATTTGACATTTTTATTAGATGCGCAAGATCATTTCACAATTCACCAAATGAATGTAATTGCACTCCTTTAAAACCATTTATTGACACAAAGATCATTCTATTATTTATTGACATGAAGACCATTACACAATTTATTGACCTAAAGATCATTATATAATTTATTGACATAAAGATCATTGTAAAATTTGTTGTCATGAAAATCATTATCTAATTTAGTAATATAAAGTTCAATATGCAATTTATTGACATAAATATTATTATGCAATTTATTGACCTAAAGATCATTATATTATTTATTGACATGAAGATCATCATACAATTTATTGACTTGAAAGTCATTGTAAAATTTGTTGTCATGAAGATCATTATATAATTTATTGTTATGAAAATCATTACGCAATTTATTGGCATAAAGTCCAATATGCAATTTATGGACATAAAGATCATTATGCAATTTATTGACCTAAAGATCATTATACTATTTATTGACATGAAGATCATCATACAATGTATTGACTAGAAGGTCATTGTAAAATTTGTTGTCATGAAAATCATTGTACAATTTATTGTCATGAAAATCATTATGCAATTTATTGATATAAAGTTCATTGTAGAAGTTATTGACATAAAGAACATTATGCAATTTATTGATATAAAGATTATTGTACAATTTATTGAGATAAAGACGATTTTACAATTTATTAACATAAAGATCATTTTACAATTTACTAACATAAAGATCATTATGCAATGGATTAATATGACGATCATTTTTTTTAGTTGAACTTATTTAAAAAAAATGATATATAAAAAAAATACGCAGAGTCGTTTATTTTGGGGATTTGGTTTAGTTGGTTTCACTCACGGAAACGGTTCGTGGTTTTGATCCGGTCAGTCCTTCATTTCAAATGTGCAAGGGCGTCGGATTACTTCGTTTTCAGGAGTCAAATCTCATCCATCAATGAGTAAAGCAGATGCCATAAATGCAGCATAATAGTAATATGATCAGGGATATAGTGGAACTGTCACCATATCCCTGCGGAGTTTAATAATACCTCAACAAAAAGGCGTTATTTTATCAAGTAAATTTGGGGCTTACTAATATATTACAAAACGGACATTTTTAAGGGTGTTTATAAATATGGGCAAGTCGCAACATCTATAATTGCATTTCCCGAAAACCTTATATGTCCGATTTGCTTATTTGTCAGTATGCTTATATTTTGGTTCATCCGTTTACCTTCGGACATCTGACCCTCAATTTACATTCTGCATGCAGTTACTACTCACATGATATGCCAATGTAAGTCTAATGTCATGCAATTATGTGACATTCACTTACATCGTTGTATGTAGAAGGATTTGTTTAAATCTCCATTCACGATTAGGTAAATAATACGTAAGGATTTGGCGTATAACTAAACTTTGTGTAACACTGCAAATTAGTGAACTCTATGCTCTGTTATTTATTTTCACATATAATGGAAAAGGCAATGTTGTTTTTTGTTGGGTATGCCGCGATTCTTCCTGTGCATTCAAGGTAATATGAAATTTATTTTTAAATATATCGCCACATTTTCCTGGTTTCTTGTGTCCATGTGATGTTACCACGTATATTGCTATAAGCCAATATACGCTCCGATGGAGCTCTGGAAGTTAAACTGACTAACAATTTCTAGCCGTTTGCGTTAGGTATTGAAAAATCGTGTGAAGTTGGATGTGCTTTTAAATGTGCATCTTTCCTCCCTAGGGCTATCATTAATAAAAACATTGGATATTCGAATGCAGAAAATTTTTATTGAAACCATTTCCCATCCAGTTTATAAATTGCTGCTAACATGTTGTCTGTACTGTAAATGATTTGTTATGAAATAGACTGTGCATAATTTTTATGACGTTATGAAATAGACTGTGCATAATTTTTATGACGTTATGAAATAGACTGTGCATAATTTTTATGACGTTATGAAATAGAGTAAATATGATTTTTATGAAATAGAATAAATATGATCTTTATGAAATAGAATAAATATGATTTTTATGAAATAGAATAAATATGATTTGTTATGAAGTGGAATACAGATTTAATAATAAAACTTTCTACAACAATATTTAATAGTAGCCTGCGTTATTTTCTCGTATTTGCAGAATAAAATCGTGACTGTGAAAAAACTGCATATTGACGTTAATTTTAGTAGAATGAAAGGTATCCTAAAATTCGTTTTTGAAAACATCAGGACCATTTTAAAATCTATTTAAATATGCTCCTTTTTAAATGTATTAATTTTATTATAATAAGAAATACTGGAAGATGCTTTTTGTTTATATTTTGTGAAAATAGCAATGTGTATAAAAGCAAAAGAGTAGCATTTTGACCATTTTTTTCAGATTACTGAATTCTGAGAGTTATAAGATACTGTGTAAGTATTAATTTCATTAAATACTCACAGGGCCCTGCGGTGGCGCAGTGTGGTAACGCGTTCTCCTATTGCGCGGCTAATCCGGGTTCGACTCCCAGCAGTGCAAAAAGAACGCTTACTCAGAGATCTCATAAAGATCGCACTGCTCACTGTAGTCCGGGGTTTGGTTCCCTAGGCCTTAAGAGGTTCGGATTCCTCAATGCAATCAATTAAAGCATGTTTGGAATTCGTAAAAAGAAAAAAGAGAAATGTGTACCGTTTACCATAAGGGCATAAAGTATGTATCGCGATGCTAATTGTCATTTGGACGAACCGTTTGTGATAATTAAACAGATATTATAATAATAAGATATGATTAAACAAAAATATATTTTACTTCTACAAATTTCTCTTCTCCAGGAATTCTTTCACTTGTTTGGAAGTTAAAGAACATACAACAAGAATTATGATTAAGAAATAAAATATGTCAACTTAAATTCTGCGAGGCTAGCTAATTACACCATAAATAGCACAGTAATATTTCTGTATCGGTTCTGCATTTAATCATACTACTGTTTTCTGTATGTAACTTTATAATTTATGTTATAGGTTAAATAAATACCATGATCATTATTGCAATTAATGATAGTAGCATTTAAAATTAAGGCATGTCTGGGACCGATAAAAAAATTCTCTGAACAACAATTATATGGAATTATATTATTATTGAACAGGAAAGTTTGGTTCATTTTTTTTTCATAAAATGGTTCGTTTTATGCGCGTTATTAAAAATTAATAACAAATGCAATAAAAATTACCAAAAATTACCAAAAATTACCAAAAATCATTGCAAAGTATTTTCCCCTTGTTTTGTACTTGCAGTTTTCGATCTACAGTTCACATTTTCCCTGAAGTTATAAAGATGGCTTCCGAGTTTGCTTCAGAAGAAATGGTCTTTTTGATGAATAAGTGTAAAGCTGGCTTATATGTTATGACATAGCTTTTCCAGAGCGTGTTTACAAATATTGGCAGGCCGTAATTTCTGATTGTGGGGCGTTTTATGCAAATACAATTATTTTACGTTGATTTGATTTTTGTCCGCATGCTGATAGTTTTGGCGCCTTTATTGTTCTTCTAACGTCTGTTCACCAACTTACACACCTCATTTAGTAACTGGGTACAGGAAATTCATTGCAAATCTCACATCACACAAATACGTGAGGTTCACTCGTCTTGTTGCATACAAAATAATTTTGCTTGATTCCTTGCCCACGATTATGGCGAAATTATGTAAATGGTGCACAAGGGCCATAGGCAAACTTAGTGGAACAAAATCTTTTCAAATTAGTGATTCATATGAGTCAGCGTTTGTTTTTCCATATCCGGTCTAGAGACAGTGTTGCTCTTCATTTGGTGATTGCCCAATCAGTTCTGTCCATTAAGTGTAATGTAGAATTTAGTTCAGGCTATATTGGCGCATTTTGCTGGTGGCTTGACGCCACGTGATTAGGGACTTTCGATAAGCTAATATAGTTTCAATTAAACCACGGAATTCTAATTTGAATTCGTTAAAAATTTCTCTTTGCGTTGGTGCATTGCTTGTGTTTCGAGTAAAAGCCAGTCTTCTCACATTTGAAAAGTTATTTTCCTGAAAAAAAGGCTTTTGTTCAGTCCAAAAATAATATAGATTTAAGTTTTTGAAATTTTTTTAGCATAGATAAGAATTGTTTTCTTCTTTTGCTTCCGTGTAGGCTTTTTCTTGACAATGTATCTTTCAAACGATAACGATACAAAGGCAAGTATGAAGCCAATAAGGGTTATAAAAAATAGGCCTTTGAAATCTGATACAGACATTGGCGTTAAAGACGATGACTTAATATGTTTTTTGTTGTTTCTCTCATGCTGCTGGATTTCTAAGAGCGAATGAAAGTCGAAATCTTTGTGAATTTTTTGGTAAACACCAGTTTCGATGAGTCGTTGTAAAACCCAGTTAATTTTCCCCATGTACTTGGAATTTTTTTTAAGTATAAATCCCGCATACATATTTTCCATAATAGTAGTATCCTCTGATATGAATACTTGTTTTTTGTTGTAATCCTCGAAATAGCTTTTAAGTGTAAGTACAACATGAATTATGGCGTAGCCATCATCCACCATTTGCAGTAAACTCGTGTGATTTTCTTTTTCAACGTGACGATGCTTAATATTATCTGCAAGATCTTTCATTATTCCTGTTGTTGCTGATGAGAGCAGGATGTTCACGAAAGACTGTCCTGGAATTGCAATCTTTACTTTACCGGATTTTGCTGCTTGCGCTAGTTCGGTAAAAGTTTTGATTTGGTGCTCTTTAATGGGTGTCATTAAAAAAGCCAAGAGAACCGCCGTATAGCAAAAAACTAAAACCACCATGGATAAGTTACTGAATGCGCAAAATAATTGTGCTTCTGGATTTCCATTGATGCTTTTGAAATCGCGCTTACCGGCCATGATTTCAGCAGACGACACTAGGTCTTTCCTAAGCGCTTCACCAGACTTTGTAACTCGTTTCCGATATTGCAGTGCAGCGAGCATAACGAAACACACCAAGAAAGATATTAAAATGCAAATCCAAGTAGAGAGTTTAAAGGGGTGAAAGAGTGAATAGGTACTGCTTATTGGTCTAGCAGCTCGTATTGCAAATCCAAGTTTATCATAATATAATGGAAGTGGAAAATCCGTAACCTGAAATCTATCAAACGAATAGGCTAAAGCACCCGCAAATTCGACTTCTTTTCTCTGCAATAATCCCATTTGACCATTCCAGCTACCATTTTTCATCAACATACCGCCTATTCCTCCATCTGTAGGGAAAACGTAGTGAAATTTTGTTTTTGACTTCTCCGATAAAAGGTTTGTTATCTGACAGTATCGCCCATCATAGCATTCATATTCTTGAAGAGATATTTGTCGATAATTAAAACCAGGGGTATAGTTAAACGCGCCGACTGCTAAACTCATTTTTATAATAAAATTGGCTTATGAGCAGCTGCTGTGTTTTATAATCAGTTTGAAAGTTGTGCAGAGCGATGTTAAAATTTAGTTCTTGTGTATAAAGAAGGAAAGTACGGTGCGAATAAACGGTGATTTTCTTACTCTTCAGTCCCTGTAAAAGATATGAACGTACGATTATCTAAAATGCTTAATATAAATGATAATTAATTTTTAATGCAAGTTAATTCAGATGTTACATATTAGCACACAAAACTTGGAACGAAGTCGACGCTTTCAATACAAACGCGCCAAAAAAAATTTTTTTTAATATAATGCGCCATTGAGTCCTACATGTTAAGTTTATGCTCAGTGTAACATAGTCTTAATAATGAGTTAAATCAAAAGCGTATGCAGTGAAGTTTGCGGTGAGGGAGGGAATCTCTCCCCGCTCATTCTCTGAAATGTTTTTGTTTTAAACGGCGTCTATAGAAATGTGCACAGCTCCTTTACAGGGTGGCTACATATAAAACCTGTTTTTGAAGAGAATTTTTTATCAAATTTTCTGTCTTAATGCAGCTAACTAAGCACTTGTTAAAGCCTCTGTTTTAAAGAAAATGCAACTTCCTCCTATTCAAAAAAAAAATTGAGCACCCTTCTGATTTGAATATCGGTATATAATACATAAAAATCGACATGATAAACCAAAATACGCATATCTGTTCATGGTAATATGATTACAAATTTGTGAGGGCAATGCTTTTAACCCACGTCAATTAAATGATTATTGTTCAAAAGACTTCTTAATAAGCGGAACCCGAAGCACAGTGGGACGTCTAATGGTCAAAAGTCTAAAAATTACTCAAGGAAAAATTAAACAAAAATAAGAGCAAACACAAAAGTATTAATCAGTGATATTGGAATGATGTGAATTTATAGAGAGAAAAGCCTATGTTCTGAATAAATAACCGGAGAATCTGAAGCTTGCGCCACGAAGACGAGGCAACTCAGGGTGTGTGAAAAGTAAACTGTAATTGTAGTTGCGAAATAAAATATTATATATATATATGGGTTTTACTTGTCTTAATCATGCATTACAAAGACGAAGGTAGGTATTTTCATATTTATTAACATATTATGTATCAATATATATTATCTGTAAGAAATTTTACGATTGAAGAACACAAAAAGGAAAGGTTTTCGAAAATGTGATTATTCTTTAAACTCCAGTTTTTAAAGAACCTAACAGAACTTGAAACCTGAACAATACTCGGGTTCTACGATTAATGCAGTTTGTAATTTATCCAATTTCAGCTGCCCACTTTTGCCTGATTACTTAGGAATCATACTTTATTGTTTTAGGGAAAAGAATTGTGATAAAGAAAAGGGAGCTTGTGGAAAGTCTAAGGGAGAATAATAACGGTATTATCCCGGAGATTTCTGAAGGAAAAAAATATTCTCTTTGAATTAATCGAAAATAAATTCAACCAAAAGAACGTATCACGTACATTTCAAGAGGAAAATTTTCGAATTTTGGTGTCTTGTTTGAAGGTTCTTAGGCGATACTAAACCTACTCCAGTAGCCGCACCTACTCGAAATTATCAGTCAAATGTGAACATTGGCTGGAAGGTACAATAGAAATTTCTAACACGTGTTTTCCGCAACTTTTCAACATCAGATGCTGGCTGGCCGTCTAAATTGTTTTCAATTTGTGAGTCGAAGTCGAAAATAAGTAAAGTAAAATCACTGTTAATAGAGAGACCCTTAGACGAATTTTGTTTTGCTGCCCAGCATAAGGTGAGGAAGTCAGGGAAAAGGGATAAAGCTCTAATGTTAAAAACACTATTATTTTCACCAAAACGAGCAACTAGAATTAAAAAAAATATATAATGCAAAAAATGACGAAAAAACTGCGTCCACATGCTTTTATGACGAAGCATTACGTTTGATGGTTTCTTGTAAACATAGGAAAAAAAAAATATTGCGCAAAGGACAATGGAGATGGGTATAAAAC
>QLNU02006816.1:38829-53672 GCA_006491805.2 Dysdera silvatica | reverse complement strand
ATGTAACTTTATAATTTATGTTATAGGTTAAATAAATACCATGATCATTATTGCAATTAATGATAGTAGCATTTAAAATTAAGGCATGTCTGGGACCGATAAAAAAATTCTCTGAACAACAATTATATGGAATTATATTATTATTGAACAGGAAAGTTTGGTTCATTTTTTTTTCATAAAATGGT
Source organism: Dysdera silvatica (assembly GCA_006491805.2). Classification (NCBI taxonomy): domain Eukaryota; kingdom Metazoa; phylum Arthropoda; class Arachnida; order Araneae; family Dysderidae; genus Dysdera; species Dysdera silvatica. The sequence continues at coordinate 53,487 of QLNU02006816.1, read as the reverse complement.
TCGTTTTATGCGCGTTATCAAAAATTAATAACAAATGCAATAAAAATTACCAAAAATTACCAAAAATCATTGCAAAGTATTTTCCCCTTGCTTTGTACTTGCAGTTTTCGATCTACAGTTCACATTTTCCCTGAAGTTATAAAGATGGCTTCCGAGTTTGCTTCAGAAGAAATGGTCTTTTTGATGAATAACTGTAAAGCTGGATTATATGTTATGACATGGCTTTTCCAGAGCGTGTTTACAAATATTGGCAGGCCGTAATTTCTAATTGTGGGGCGTTTCATGCAGATACAATTATTTTACGTTGATTTGATTTTTGTCCGCATGCTGATAGTTTTGGCGCCTTTATTGTTCTTCTAACGTCTGTTCACCAACTTACACACCTCATTTAGTAACTGGGTACAGGAAATTCATTGCAAATCTCACATCACACAATTACGTGAGGTTCACTCGTCTTGTTGCATACAAAATAATTTTGCTTGAGTCCTTGCCCACGATTATGGCGAAACTATGTAAATGGTGCACAAGGACCATAGGCAAACTTAGTGGAACACCTTTTCAAATTAGGGAATTATATGAGTTAGCGTTTGTTTTTCCATATCCGGTCTATTTGGTGATTGCCCAATCAGTTCTGTCCATTAAGTGTAATGTAGAATTTAGTTCAGGCTATATTGGCGCATTTTGCTGGTGGCTTGACGCCACGTGATTAGGGACTTTCGATAAGCTAATATAGTTTCAATTAAACCACGGAATTCTAATTTGAATTCGTTAAAAATTTCTCTTTGCGTTGGTGCATTGCTTGTGTTTCGAGTAAAAGCCAGTCTTCTCACATTTGAAAAGTTATTTTCCTGAAAAAAAGGCTTTTGTTCAGTCCAAAAATAATATAGATTTAAGTTTTTGAAATTTTTTTAGCATAGATAAGAATTGTTTTCTTCTTTTGCTTCCGTGTAGGCTTTTTCTTGACAATGTATCTTTCAAACGATAACGATACAAAGGCAAGTATGAAGCCAATAAGGGTTATAAAAAATAGGCCTTTGAAATCTGATACAGACATTGGCGTTAAAGACGATGACTTAATATGTTTTTTGTTGTTTCTCTCATGCTGCTGGATTTCTAAGAGCGAATGAAAGTCGAAATCTTTGTGAATTTTTTGGTAAACACCAGTTTCGATGAGTCGTTGTAAAACCCAGTTAATTTTCCCCATGTACTTGGAATTTTTTTTAAGTATAATTCCCGCATACATATTTTCCATAATAGTAGTATCCTCTGATATGAATACTTGGTTTTTGTTGTAATCCTCGAAATAGCTTTTAAGTGTAAGTACAACATGAATTATGGCGTAGCCATCATCCACCATTTGCAGTAAACTCGTGTGATTTTCTTTTTCAACGTGACGATGCTTAATATTATCTGCAAGATCTTTCATTATTCCTGTTGTTGCTGATGAGAGCAGGATGTTCACGAAAGACTGTCCTGGAATTGCAATCTTTACTTTACCGGATTTTGCTGCTTGCGCTAGTTCGGTAAAAGTTTTGATTTGGTGCTCTTTAATGGGTGTCATTAAAAAAGCCAAGAGAACCGCCGTATAGCAAAAAACTAAAACCACCATGGATAAGTTACTGAATGCGCAAAATAATTGTGCTTCTGGATTTCCATTGATGCTTTTGAAATCGCGCTTACCGGCCATGATTTCAGCAGACGACACTAGGTCTTTCCTAAGCGCTTCACCAGACTTTGTAACTCGTTTCCGATATTGCAGTGCAGCGAGCATAACGAAACACACCAAGAAAGATATTAAAATGCAAATCCAAGTAGAGAGTTTAAAGGGGTGAAAGAGTGAATAGGTACTGCTTATTGGTCTAGCAGTTCGTATTGCAAATCCAAGTTTATCATATATTAATGGAAGTGGAAAATCCGTAACCTGAAATCTATCAAACAAATAGGTTAAAGCACCCGCAAATTCGACTTCTTTTCTCTGCAATAATCCCATTTGACCATTCCAGCTACCATTTTTCATCAACATACCACCTATTCCTCCATCTGTAGGGAAAATGTAGTGAAATTTTGTTTTTAACTTCTCCGATAAAAGGTTTGTTATTTGACAGTATGGCCCATCATAGCATTGATATTCTTGAAGAGATATTTGTCGATAATTATATTCAGAGGTATAGTTAAACGCGCCGACTGCTAAACTCATTTTTATAATAAAATTGGCTTACGAGCAGCTGCTGTGTTTTATAATCAGTTTGAAAGTTGTGCAGAGCGATGTTAAAATTTAGTTCTTGTGCATAAAGAAGGAAATTACGGTGTGAATAAACGGTGACTTTCCTACTCTTCAGTCCCTGTAAAAGATATGAACATACGATTATCTAAAATGCTTAATATAAATGATAATTAATTTTTAATGCAAGTTAATTCAGATGTTACATATTAGCACACAAAACTTGGAACGAAGTCGACGCTTTCAATAAAAACGCGCCAAAAAAATTTTTTTTTAATATAGTGCGCCATTGAGTCCTACATGTTAAGTTTATGCTCAGTGTAACATAGTCTTAATAATGAGTTAAATCAAAAGCGTATGCAGTGAAGTTTGCGGTGAGGGAGGGAATCTCTCCCCGCTCATTCTCTGAAATGGTTTCGTTTTAAACGGCGTCTATAAAAATGTGCACAGTTCCTTTACAGGGTGGCTACATATAAAACCTGTTTTCGAAGAGAATGTTTTATCAAATTTTCTGTTTTAATGCAGCTAACTAAGCACTTGTTAAAGCCCCTGTTTTAAAGAAAATGCAACTTCCTCCTATTCAAAATAAAATTGAGCACCCTTCTGGCTTGAATATCGGTATATAATACATAAAAATCGACATGATAAACCAAAATACGCATATCCCTTCATGGTAATATAATTGCAAATTTGTGAGGGCAATGCTTTTAACCCACGTCAATTAAATGATTGTTGTTTAAAAGACTTCTTAATAAACGGAACCCGACGCACAGTGGGACGTCTAATGTAATCTAGGTGGTCAAAAGTCTAAAAATTACCCAAGGAAAAGTTAAACAAAAAGAAAAGCAAACACAAGAGTATTGATTAGTGATATTGGAATGATGTGAATTTATAGAGAGAAAAGCCTATATTTTGAATAAATAACCGGAGAATCAGAAGCTTGCGCCACGTAGACGAGGCAAGTCAATATGTGTAAAAAGTAAACTGTAATTGTAGTTGCGAAATAAAATATTATATATATATGGGTTTTACTTGTCTTAATCATGCATTACAAAGAACAAGGTACGTATTTTCATATTTTTTGGTTGAAATATTATATATAAATATATTTTAGCTGTAAAAACCTTTGCAATTAAAGAACAGAAAAAGGAAAAACTTTTCGAAAATGTGATTATTCTTTAAACTCCAGTTTTTCAAGAACCTAACAGAACTTGAAACCTGAACAATATTCGGGTGCTATGATTAATGAAGTTTGTGATTTACCCAATTTTGGATGCCCACTTTTGCCTGATTACTTAGGAATCATATTTTATTGTTTTAGGGAGAAAAATTGTGATAAAGAAAAGGGAGCTTGTGGAAAGGTTAAGAGAGAATAACAGTATTATCCTGGAGATTTCTGAAGGGAAAAAAATATTCTCTTTGAATTAATCAAAACTAAATTTAACCTAAAGAACGTGTCACGTACATTTCATGAGGAAAATTTCCGAATTTTGGTGTTTTTTTTTAAGGTTCTTAGGCGATACTGATTGAAATTTAACCGCACCTACTCGAAATTATCAGTCAAATGTGAACATTGGCTGGAAGGTATAATAGAAATTTCTAACACGTATTTTCCGCACCTTTTCAACATCAGACGTTGGCTGGCCTTCTAAATTGTTTTCAATTTGTGAGTCAAAGTCTAAAATAAGAAAAGTAATATCACTGTTAATAGAGAGACCTTTAGACGAACTTTGTTTTGCTTCCCAGAATAAGATGAGGAAGTTAGGGAAAAGGGATAAAGCTCTAATGTTAAAAACACTATTATTTTCACCAAAACGGGCAACTAGAATTAAAAAAATGAATAATACAAAAAATGACAACAAAGCTTCGTCCACATGCTTTTATGGTGCTTTACTGGTTCTTGTAAACTTAGAAAATAAAAGTTTTATTGCGCAAAGGACAATGGAGATGGGTATAAAACCTTATGTGTCATATCACGTGGTTTCTACAGCCAAGAAACTGTGATACCCTTCGCCTTTAGAAATGCTGATAACCGAAACTATGGCCGAAATTCAGCTACAAGCCATCGCAAATCTGATGATCTCAATAGACTTTTCATGAATAAAAAATTTACATTAAATTATTTTACGAGGGAAAAGGGGCCCTTCTGATCTTATATTTACTTTTAAATGGGGATGTGACCGATGTAGAAGCCTTAAACGTTACAAGCAGAAGGCCTCGGAGGAATTTTTTGACGATTCCAGTATTTTAATATCATCTTTCGTACCACTTCAGTTAATTGGAGAGAATACCGAAGATCAGAAGAAAGTTTTTTGGCAAAATCCTGAACGTCGTCAACTAAATTTTGCAGACCAATTAGATTTCATTCCGTAAAAAAACGGAAAAAAAAGATCGTTAACGAAATGGTGCATATAAGGAAACAAATCATCAAACTCCGTCACAGAAATAAAAATATTGGTGCACACAGTTTCTATAAAATCGTAATTTCTTAAGACAATGGTTGATGGTTAGGTGTGTAACGCTTTGGCATCAAACCACCCGACTCAGAAATGTTATGTTTGTGGAGCCACTGGCAAAGATGTGCATAATTTGGACGAGGTAAGAAAAAGAGAATGCAATGAAGAAATCTTTCCATGGGTTTTTTAACTCTTCACGGGTATATCAAAATTATGTAGTGACTGCCTACTTCACATTTGGTACAAACTCAAAATTAAGAAGTGGCAAGCTCAAAGGCAGGAAGAAAAAGACAGCGTGGTTTCTAAAAATAATGGCATAAGTAATAGATTTCGTTCAGAAACTGGTCTTCTTATAGATTGTCTTAAGCAAGGTGGTTGAAATACGAATGACAGAAATATTGCGCGAAAGTTTTTTTCAAAATGCTCTAATTTTATCATGTATTACTGGTACTGACAAAGAGTTGATTCATAAATTCAGTATTGTCCTCCAAGCACTGGCTTCAAGTTATGTTACTGACCTGTCCGCATTTGAAAAGTACGCATTCGATATAGCAACCTATTTGTAAGTCTAGTGGGCCTAGGGTTATAATAAACTTTTTATGGGACTAAACTGACGAGTTTCTTTAGTATAATTAGATTTTTTATTATGTTTTTTTTTCTATTTCTGCAAATATAAATGTCAACACTAATCGGCGCAAATTACCAACAAGTTGTGTTTTGCCTGCTTGGTCTGTACTTGGCTATTACAAAAGACATAATATCAATTTTGATTATTTTTATATGTGTTACCTAATTTTGTTGCACGAACAGCACAGAAATTTTTAAGAAACCGAAAAGGAACCGAAAGGGGTCTGAAACTATGCCCCCCATGGCCAGGAACTAATCCAGATATGAACCCAGTTAAGGACATGTGGGACGATCTTTAGACTAAAGTATGTGAATTGTTTCTACAACCGAAATCGAGTTAATTAAACGCTTTATAAATATTTGATATCATGACCCTCAAATACCTGTTCTAATCGAGAAGAATATTGGCTTGATGACGAAAAGAATAAAAGGATTTTGGCTCTCATCAAGTCCAAAAGTCATCATACCAAGTACGACAGTATAATGTGAATGGAAAAGATTAATTTTCTAGCATTTCTGTATAGGTGACTGTCCTTCAGAGGTGGCTGTTATGTAGTGGTTCAGTATAAAAAAAATCGAAATTAATAAAATTAACAACAAAAAATTAGTCACTTCAAATACATTAACCTTCAACTATTTTAATTTATATTAAATGCTTCAGTGACTCGTAATTGTTTGTTTTGGTTTTTTTTGTGGCAAATGTTCTTTTTTTAAGGAAATAATATTTGTAGCAGTGGCTGACCCATGAGAGGGGAGGGGTAATTGAGAAAATTTTCTCTCCCAAATCCATAAAATTGCAGTGAAAATTAGTTATAACGAGCATTGATTATAGTGACTAACCTCATATAATAAAGCAATTTTCACAAACGTTTGATTTCCTATATTTTTTTTTAATTGCACGTTAAATCCGGTGTCCAAAAAAGACTTGTTGCTACCGTCGGTTAAATCGTGTTGCGGTTAATCATTGTACATATATGCAAAATAGAAAGAAAAAACTAAACGAAAAATTTGAAGTGTCATCAAAAGAGATGAATTGACTATTAGTTAATTTTTTAAAAAAAATGAAAAAATTTTAATTTTTTTGTAAAAATGACTCATTATTATAATACTTTTCTTTGTTATAATATGAATCAAAGTAAATTCATTGATACTGCTGAAGTCATCTTTCGTACTTTGCCAAGTTTTGCATTTCAATATTCGACCACACTGTTCTTTCTACTGGACAAATAGGTGTTTCTTTTGTGTTTATATAATGACAAAAACTCTAAGAATGAATCTGAATTTATTTATATCAAATATCTTAAAAATAAATTGAACTTACCAAAGCTCCGTAGATTCAAGTGTCTTTGACTGGAAATAACACAAGCAAGAAAAATTGGTGAACTAATTTATGCTAAGATCTCATTGTGAATCAGGCTAAAAAATAATTATGGCGTTTCATGGAACAAATGTAATAACAGCGATGTAGCCTTCTTAGGAGAATGGATATTCACGAACCTTCAAAATCTCAGAGAAAGACAGTATCTAAAAGAAATTGGTAGGGGAGTGGTTACAACGTCGGGAAAGTTTCGTCTCCAAAACAGTAAATAAACTTCTCCGATAATGTTTGTTCAGATTGGACGTATATGCAAATATAGAACGATTTCTTCAACCTGTAAAATTCCGTTCCTTGCACCATTTATCGATTATTTTACTTCAGAAGCTGCTGTTATAATATAGTAAGGTATTGAAATTTTGGCAGGCATATTCTATGAATATATAGTGGTAATTGACCTTAAAGCATTTACGAAGTTCGAGCGAGGAACGGATTTCGATGTCACGCAGAATCAAATGTAGTCAGAACCAGTCTATCATGAATATTCCTTGCCCATTTGAATAAAACGGAACGCGAAATTGATAACAACATGAGAAGAAAATGGGAAAAAAACGATAGCATTTATATAGAGGCAGGATAATGTAAATAAATGCCCTTTTAAAGATAACTGCAACAAACTCTAGACTTTAATTCTTTATTAGGAAAAACAGTATTTATAAAAAAGTATTATTTAAATAAATAAACAAAAATATTTTTGCGGCTTATACAGAAAATGTGGAAAAAAAATATATATACATATATATAGAAAGAAGATTTTTAGAAAATTCTTATGTCATGAATATCAGCTGATTTTGAAAATGGATTTCAAAGTGAAATATACTTTATAAAAAAATTTATATAAAAATTTTACAAAATATTTATAAAAAAAAAGACTTGTGCGTACCCAGGGAACAGCATCCGGGACCCGGTGATCCGAGTGGGGTTAAAGATCGCTATAATGCTAGAGATTTATTAAAAGAACGAAAAATGAACTCTTGGCTTAAGGAAGATTGATTTAAGTGCATAGGCTGTGAAAGAACGTTATTTAATTTATGCAAGTGACCTAACTGGTAAAAGTTCGAAGTGAAATTTATATTTTAATATCCTTCTTGGTGTGTTTCTTCATGATCGCCATACTGCGACATCGAAAACGAGCGACGACGTCTGTCATAGCGTTTATCAATGATGTGTTGTCATCTGCTGAAATCTTCGCCGGCAAGCGTAATATGCCAGCAGCATAAATGGAAACTCAGCGGCGCGTGCATTTTGCGCATTCAGCAATTTGTTCATGTTGGTTCTAGCGTTGTGCTATACGGCTGTCCTTTTAGCCTTTCTAATGACTCCAATGAAAGAACCTCAAATCAAAACCTTTGCAGAACTAGCGCATGCAGCAAAAATTGGTAAAATAAAGATTGCAATTTCAGAAAAGAATTTTATAAACATCTTGTTATCATCAACAACAAGTGGAATACTCAAAGATCTCGCAGATAATCTTAAGCATCGTCATATTGAGAAAGAGAATTCCACCAGCCCAATGCAAATGTTAAAAGAGGGCTATGCCATTGTTGATGATTTATCTTCTATAGAAAATGAATTTGGTGACTTTAACAAGGAAGAAGTATTCATATCAGACGATGTGAGTTTGGGAAATACGTATTCGGGAATTATGTTGCAAAAGAATTCCAAATACAAGGAAAAGGTTAATTGGTTTATGCAACAATTCATGGAAAGTGGTATGTATCAAAAAATTACAAAAAATTTTACGCTAAAGTCTGTTTTAAAAGTTTATCAGCAGGATTCTGGCAAAACAACGTATGCTGAGTCCTCATCCTTAAAGCCCTTGTCCTTAATAGATTTAAAGGGTCTTTTTCTAATAATGACCTTTGGTCTTTCAATATCCGTTGCTACGTTGGTGTTGGAAGTGTACGTTGCCAAAAAGAAGCGTATAAGGAACTAAAAAAAACTTTTGCCTTTCCTAAAGTATTTTCAAACGTCTGACAAGTCTTTCTTCGCTTTAGATACGATACAAACTATTGTTTTTACATTCTCATCTCAAATAAATAATTTTTTAGGCAGATGAACCTTACATATGAACGATGCATTTTGCAACGCAAAAACGTAGAAATGCTTAACGAAGTCAACTCACAAATTGATGCTTTGATTGTAATTGTATTTCTTTTGTGGAAACACTCTCACCACTTGACACTAAAGCACCAGTGAAATGTGGAAGTGGGGACGTTTCTGAACTAAACTCTACGTTACACAGAACGAAAAAATTTGAAAGGATAGCTACCGAGTAATGGATGATCTTTTCGCCAGATAAGGAGAGTTATATGGCGAGGCACTGAATTTATTAATTTGGGAAATCATTTTGAGGAGATTCATTTACCATATTTCCTTTAGACTGCTTGCTTTCTCATGAACCTCTCTACATAGTTTCTTCGCAATTTAGGTTAGAGCATCGACGACATGCATGAGTATCACAAATTTGCATGACGTGAGACTTCTATAGACACGTTATAGGTTTAATATTATATGTGGAACGCAAACTTTAGAGAAGACATCGGAAAGATAGCAGCTGCACCAAAGATATAGACAAAACATCAAATCAACATTTACGAGAAACGCATCGCTCTAAGCAATCGCAGCCTATCTATATTTCCAACTCCTCTTTAGAATGGCTATAGTAACATACTAATCGGTATTACTTTACTTAATTTAGTAAAGACTTTCATAAAGTTGATTGACACTTAGAGAAAATTGAAAAATGCAGTAGAACCTCCATGCAGCGAGAAGAACGGTTTTATTAAAACAAAATCTTTATATATACGAAATTCGCTAGGTGGAAACGATGTATTCATGAACCAGGGTATTACAATATAATACCACAGTTAAAATCCCGCTTTACAGTAAAGGACTGTTTGTCATAAATGACATTCAACCATTTAAAAATAGAAGTTTTCAAGTGTGCGTATTTTATTCTTACGGTATTAGGGAACCCGATGTCGCTGACGTGACCACTCAATTTTCTAAAAAATTTTTCAAAATTTCGTTATATAGAAACACTTTCATATGTAATGACCATGGGGATTTACCAAAACTTTGCTATATAGAGAATTTCGCTATACGGAAGTTCGTTATATGGAGGTTCTACTGTATACCGTTTGGTAGAACATTTTTAAAATTTATTTATTTATATAAATCGAACACTACGCAGATTAAATTAAACAACAATATTAATCAACGTTTATTGGCGGGGAAGGTCGTGGGTTCAGGTCCCACCGAACGCAGAAATATTTATTTTCTTTCGAACGTTTCACCATCTAATCACGCCATAACATCGGCGCTGGTATCACTACGCCAATAAACGTTGATTTATATTATTGTTTAAGTTCTACGATTGCAAATAGTCTTTCCCGTGCGTCTTTCACGTAAATCCCGTGCTTTCAGTCTTATACTAATAATCAGGGGCGAATTTCTAAGTAGGCATACAAGGCACAGGCCTAGGGGCGACACTTCTCGTGGGGCGGCATCAAAGAGCTTAAAAATAAAATTTTCCAAACTGGACAATGTTGAAAATAATGTTTCTTTTTAATTATTGCCTTGTTCCTCCAACAGCGATGACATACAGGCGACTACTTTAACTTGCCTGCAAATAAAAACTACAGAATCGAAAGACAAAGGGATATGACCATATTATTTACATTACAAAATCAGATGCCTCCCACCAGAAACGGATGTATCTGGTTTCGACACGTGGAAATTGCCATTAGTTGTTGATGTTCACTTTCCGACTTTGAAAAAAGCCGGAAACGTTTTGCAGGCCTCATCGCAGGCGTAAACGAAACGGTTGTCGATGTTGATAATGGGCTTTCTGCGCGATATGAACCGCATTTTATATCTATCACATTTACCGTGCGGTTTCGGTCTCCTATTTGTTTTGCTAACACCCCTCTTTCATTAAAATTTTATGTTTATGATTATGCTTGCTTCTTTTTTTTTTTTTTACCAACCAGATCAAATCAGAGCTTCCAGGAATCAGTACTAAAATTATTGCGGATTCAAAAAGTGTCTCGAATCCACGAAGTTGGCGAATATGGTAGCAATAATTTTGAGTTGTATCTTATTAATTTGAATAATTATATGAAAAATAGCCGTTACATACGAAACGCTAAGAGTATGATATACTTTCTTTTTTACAAATATTCTTTTCTTTTTCTTTTTTTTCGTCGATAATTTCATTCTTACAATGTATCAACTTATGGCGTTTGTTCAGTGAGATCGTGATCGGAAGGACACTCCTTCAGACCATGTTTGTTAGTATGCGTGTTTCGGTTGGTAAGGAAGTTATACGCACACCAGGATATGTTTTAGGAAGCTGAAAGAAGTTCATAGCAGGTAAAGGATGTATGAAAACCATTCACTGTCCAAATTATTAAGTGACACTCGACATTTTTATTAGATGCGCAAGATCATTCCACAATTCACCCAATGAGCGAAATTGCACTCCTTTAAAACCATTTATTGACACAAAGATCATTCTATTATTTACTGACATGAAGATCATTATGCAATTTATTGACCTAAAGATCATTATATAATTTATTGACATGAAGATCATTGTAAAATCTGTTGTCATGAAGATCATTATGAAATTTATTAATATATAATGTTCAATGTGCAATTTATCGACACAAAGATTATTATGCAACTTAGTGACATAAAGATCATTATATTATTTATTGACATGATCATAATACAATTTATTGACTTGAAGGTCATTGTAAAATTCGTTGTCATGAAGACCATTATATAATTTATTGTCATGAAAATCATTACGCAATTTATGGACATCAAGTTCGATATGCAATTTATTGACATAAAGATTATTATGCAATTTATTGACATAAAGATTATTATGCAATTTATTGACATAAAGATTATTATGCAATTTATTGACTTGAGGAATCATCGTAAGTTGTTGTCATAAAGATCATTATATAATTTATTGTTATGAAAATCATTACGCAATTTATTGACAAAGATCATTCTATTATTTATTGACATGAAGATCATTACACAATTTATTGACCTAAAGGTTATTATATAATTTATTGACATAAAGATCATTGTAAAATTTGTTGTCATGAAGATCATTATCTAATTTAGTAATATTAAATTCAATATGCAATTTATTGACATAAAGATTATTATGCAATTTATTGACATAAAGATTATTATGCAATTTATTGACATAAAGATTATTATGCAATTTATTGACGTAAAGATCATTATATTATTTATTGACATGAAGATCATCATACAATTTATTGACTTGAAAGTCATTGTAAAATTTGTTGTCATGAAGATCATTATATAATTTATTGTTATGAAAATCATTACGCAATTTATTGGCATAAAGTCCAATATGCAATTTATGGACATAAAGATCATTATGCAATTTATTGACCTAAAGATCATTATACTATTTATTGACATGAAGATCATCATACAATGTATTGACTAGAAGGTCATTGTAAAATTTGTTGTCATGAAAATCATTGTACAATTTATTGTCATGAAAATCATTATGCAATTTATTGATATAAAGATCGTTGTATAATTTATTGAGATAAAGACGATTTTACAATTTAGATATGTTTTAGGAAGCTGAAAGAAGTTCATAGCAAGTAAAGAATGTATGAAAACCATTCACTGTCCAAATTATTAAGTGACAATTGACATTTTTATTAGATGCGCAAGATCATTCCACAATTCACCAAATGAGCGAAATTGCACTCCTCTAAAACCATTTATTGACACAAAGATCATTCTATTATTTATTGACATGAAGATCATTGTAAAATTTGTTGTCATGAAGATCATTGTAAAATCTGTTGTCATGAAGATCATTATGAAATTTATTAATATAAAGTTCAATGTGCAATTTATCGACACAAAGATTATTATGCAACTTAGTGACATAAAGATCATTATATTATTTATTGACATGATCATCATACAATTTATTGACTTGAAAGTCATTATAAAATTTGTTGTCATGAAGATCATTATATAATTTATTGCTATGAAAATCATTACGCAATTTATTGACATAAAGTCCAATATGCAATTTATTGACATAAAGATCATTATGCAATTTATTGACATAAAGATCATTATGCAATTTATTGACCTAAAGATCATAATACTATTTATTGACATGAAGATCATCATACAATTTATTGACTTGAAGGTCATTGTAAAATTTGTTGTCATGAAAATCATTGTACAATTTATTGTCATGAAAATCATTATGCAATTTATTGATATAAAGTTCATTGTAGAATTTATTGACATAAGGAACATTATGCAATTTATTCATATAAAGATTATTGTACAATTTATTGAGATAAAGACGATTTTACAATTTGTTAATATGAAGATCATTTTATAATTTATTAACATAACGATCATTTTACAATTTACTAACATTAAGATCATTATTCAATGGATTAATATGATGATAATTTTTTTTAGTTGAACTTATTTGAAAAAAAAAAAGATATATAAAAAAAAATACGCAGAGTCGTTTATTTCGGGGATTTGGTTTAGTTGGTTTCACTCACGGGAACGGTTCGTGGTTTTGATCCGGTTAGTCCTTAATTTTAAATGTGCAAGGGCGTTAAATTACTTCGTTTTCATGAGTCAAATCTCATCCATCAATGAAGAAAACAGGTGGCATAAACGCAGCATAATAATAATAATATGATCAGGGCTATAGTGGAGCTTTCACCATATACCCTCAGAAAATCATTAATCCAAAGGCAGAAGTACCTTGATCGTTTCCACGTCAGAAAACAAAAACTTCGAAAACATTTAAAACGTAACTCAAATGAAGTATTATACATTTACAAATCCTGTCCATCTATTTATTCCACATAATTCAACATGCTTTTGCGCATGATGCATCTAACTATTACAGTAAGTCAACACAAATTTCAAAATATGATGACCAGCATTACCAAATGTTTGTTCGTAACTTCTAAAGGTTTTACTATTCCTTTTATATGAAAAATTGCAATCACGTTTAGTTCCATTACGACATACAGATTTTGTATCACGATCTTAAGCTTAAGATCTTTTAAAATTATTTAAATAGTATTCAAGGTAGTTATATTATCTACCCACTGCTGTAGGTCTTCCTAAGTGATTTTCACACTAGTCTATACTAAGTAATTCGTTCCCTTACGATTCCAAACCTTTTATTCATGCCCTCAGCACCCAGTCTGAGGAGGCTTTTTAATACTTTGCGGTTTTTTTTGTAATCTAATCGATCAAGAATATACGTAATTTTATTATTTCAATTCACATGAGACAATTTTTACACCTGACAAAATTCAAACCCGAGATAATTAGGGCAGTGCAAAATTAACTTTTCGATTGAAATTGAAAATTAACGAGAAATCTAAAGAAAATAACAAAAATTGGAATTGAACAGTTTTCTCCTTGCCTTAGCTCGTCCTTTTATTGAAACTGTATATATATATATATGGCTCCTTAGACTCTTTCAAAAAGCCACTATTTTTCAAGTAAAAGTGGGGCTTACAAATCTATTACAAAACGGTCATTTTTAAGGGTGTTCATAAATATGGGCAAGTCGCAATAACTATAAGAGCGATGCCTTGCACGAAAACCTTATATGTCCGATTTGCTTCTTTGTCAGTATGCTTATATTTTGGTTCTTCCGTTTACCTTCGGACATCTGACCATCAATTTACATTCTGCATGCAGCTACTACTCACATGATATGTCAACGTAAATTTAACGTGATGCAATTATGTGACATTCACTCGCATCGTTGAATGCAGAGGGATTTGTTTAAATCTCCATTCACGATTAGGTAAATAATGCGCAAGGATTTGGCGTGTAACTAAGCTTTGTGTAACACTGCAAATTAGTGAACTCTGTGATCTGTTATATGTTTTCGCATATAATGA
>QLNU02006816.1:15980-33653 GCA_006491805.2 Dysdera silvatica | reverse complement strand
TATATTACACTTATGCATTTATTTCATTATATTTATATACTTATTATACTAAATATTTATTAATATAATACAATAACTCTGTAGTTCTAATAATGGCATTATTTATATCTGGCTTGCCAAGTAAATATATTTTTGTTAAGATTTATATTAAGACTGATGTTTTTGACTTTCTCGCTCAATAGTATCTCAGGCGTTTAAATAGTGGCGATTGAGCCAAAAAAAAAAATTTGCAAGCAAAATAAAATAATGGGTAATCGGATAAAATTGTGACGTACAATATGGCGTCACATGTGTGGCGACACATATGTGGCGTACAATATTAGGTGGTAGATGGTACACATTTCCTCTTCTTTTTCTTCTACAAATTCCATAAACATGCTTTAACTGATTGCACATTTGCATTACGGAAATATTTCACACGAAAGCCACTTACGAATGCATAAAGAAACACAATTCCCATTTCCAAACTACAGAAGTTAATTTTTATATATATTTATATGCCTATGAGTATTTAACAAACTTACACAGTATCTTAAAACTCTCAAAATTCAGTAATCTGAAAGAAATGTTGAAAATGTTACTCTTTTGCCTTTATATACATTTCTATTTTCACAAAATACAAACAAAAAGCATCTTCAGTATTTCCCATTACAATAAAATTGATACATTTAAAAAGGAGCATATTTAAATAGATTTTAAAATGGCCCTAATGTTTTCAAAAACGAATTTTAGGATGCCTTTCATTCTACTAAAATAAACATCAATGTGCAGTTTTTTCACAGTTATGATTTTATTCAGCAAATACGAGAAAGCAGAAAGTTTTATAATTAAATCTGTATTCCACTTCATAACAAATCATATTTATTCTATTTCATAAAAATCATATTTATTCTATTTCATAAAAATCATATTTATTCTATTTCATAAAAATCATATTTATTCTATTTCATAAAAATCATATTTATTCTATTTCATAAAAATCATATTTACTCTATTTCATAACGTCATAAAAATTATGCACAGTCTATTTCATAACAAATCATTTACAGTAATTGGATAACATGTTAGTAATGACATAAAACTGGATGGGAAATGGTGGCAATAAAAATTTTCTGCACTCGAATATCCAATAAGTTATTAATGATAGTTATATATGCTCATTATATGCGAAAACATATAACAGATCACAGAGTTCACTAATTTGCAGTGTTACACAAAGCTTAGTTACACGCCAAATCCTTGCGCATTATTTACCTAATCGTGAATGGAGATTTAAACAAATCCCTCTGCATTCAACGATGCGAGTGAATGTCACATAATTGCATCATGTTAAATTTACGTTGACATATCATGTGAGTAGTAGCTGCATGCAGAATGTAAATTGAGGGTCAGATGTCCGAAGGTAAACGGAAGAACCAAAATATAAGCATACTGACAAAGAAGCAAATCGGACATACAAGGTTTTCGTGCAAGGCATCGCTCTTATAGTTATTGCGACTTGCCCATATTTATAAACACCCTTAAAAATGACCGTTTTGTAATACATTAGTAAGCCCCACTTTTACTTAATAAAATAGCGGCTTTTTGAAAGAGTCTAAGGAGCCATATATATATATATATATATACAGTTTCAATAAAAAGACGAACTAAGGCAAGGAGAAAACTGTTCAATTCCAATTTTTGTTATTTTCTTTAGATTTCTCGTTAATTTTCAATTTCAATCGAAAAGTTAATTTTGCACTGCCCTAATTTTCTCGGGTTTGAATTTTGTCAGGTGTAAAAATTGTCTCATGTGAATTGAAATAATAAAATTACGTATATTCTTGATCGATTAGATTACAAAAAAACAGCAAAGTATTAAAAAGCCTCCTCAGACTGGGTGCTGAGGGCATGAATAAAAGGTTTGGAATCGTAAGGGAACGAATTACTTAGTATAGACTAGTGTGAAAATCACTTAGGAAGACCTACAGCAGTGGGTAGATAATATAACTACCTTGAATACTATTTAAATAATTTTAAAAGATCTTAAGCTTAAGATCGTGATACAAAATCTGTATGTCGTAATGGAACTAAACGTGATTGCAATTTTTCATATAAAAGGAATAGTAAAACCTTTAGAAGTTACGAACAAACATTTGGTAATGCTGGTCATCATATTTTGAAATTTGTGTTGACTTACTGTAATAGTTAGATGCATCATGCGCAAAAGCATGTTGAATTATGTGGAATAAATAGATGGACAGGATTTGTAAATGTATAATACTTCATTTGAGTTACGTTTTAAATGTTTTCGAAGTTTTTGTTTTCTGACGTGGAAACGATCAAGGTACTTCTGCCTTTGGATTAATGATTTTCTGAGGGTATATGGTGAAAGCTCCACTATAGCCCTGATCATATTATTATTATTATGCTGCGTTTATGCCACCTGTTTTCTTCATTGATGGATGAGATTTGACTCATGAAAACGAAGTAATTTAACGCCCTTGAACATTTAAAATGAAGGACTGACCGGATCAAAACCACGAACCCTTTCCGTGAGTGAAACCAACTAAACCAAATCCCCGAAATAAACGACTCTGCGTATTTTTTTTTATATATCTTTTTTTTTTTCAAATAAGTTCAACTAAAAAAAATTATCATCATATTAATCCATTGAATAATGATCTTAATGTTAGTAAATTGTAAAATGATCGTTATGTTAATAAATTATAAAATGATCTTCATATTAACAAATTGTAAAATCGTCTTTATCTCAATAAATTGTACAATAATCTTTATATGAATAAATTGCATAATGTTCCTTATGTCAATAAATTCTACAATGAACTTTATATCAATAAATTGCATAATGATTTTCATGACAATAAATTGTACAATGATTTTCATGACAACAAATTTTACAATGACCTTCAAGTCAATAAATTGTATGATGATCTTCATGTCAATAAATAGTATTATGATCTTTAGGTCAATAAATTGCATAATGATCTTTATGTCAATAAATTGCATAATGATCTTTATGTCAATAAATTGCATATTGGACTTTATGTCAATAAATTGCGTAATGATTTTCATAGCAATAAATTATATAATGATCTTCATGACAACAAATTTTATAATGACTTTCAAGTCAATAAATTGTATGATGATCATGTCAATAAATAATATAATGATCTTTATGTCACTAAGTTGCATAATAATCTTTGTGTCGATAAATTGCACATTGAACTTTATATTAATAAATTTCATAATGATCTTCATGACAACAGATTTTACAATGATCTTCATGACAACAAATTTTACAATGATCTTCATGTCAATAAATAATAGAATGATCTTTGTGTCAATAAATGGTTTTAGAGGAGTGCAATTTCGCTCATTTGGTGAATTGTGGAATGATCTTGCGCATCTAATAAAAATGTCAATTGTCACTTAATAATTTGGACAGTGAATGGTTTTCATACATTCTTTACTTGCTATGAACTTCTTTCAGCTTCCTAAAACATATCTAAATTGTAAAATCGTCTTTATCTCAATAAATTATACAACGATCTTTATATCAATAAATTGCATAATGATTTTCATGACAATAAATTGTACAATGATTTTCATGACAACAAATTTTACAATGACCTTCAAGTCAATAAATTGTATGATGATCTTCATGTCAATAAATAGTATAATGATCTTTAGGTCAATAAATTGCATAATGATCTTTATGTCAATAAATTGCATATTGGACTTTGTCAATAAATTGCGTAATGATTTTCGTAACAATAAATTATATAACGATCTTTATGACAAAAAATTTTACGATGATCTTCAAGTCAATAAATTGTATGATGATCTTCAAGTTAATAAATAATATAATGATCTCTAGCTCAATAAATTGCATAATAATCTTTATGTCAATAAATTGCATATTGATCTTTATATTACTAAATTGGATAATGATCTTCATGACAACAAATTTTACAATGATCTTCAAGTCAATAAATTGTATGATGATTTTCATGTCAATAAATTGCATATCGAACTTGATGTCCATAAATTGCGTAATAATTTTCATGACAATAAATTGCATGTTGGACTTCGTCAATAAATTGTGTAATGATTTTCATAACAATAAATTATATAATTATCTTTATGACAACAAATTTTACGATGATCTTCAAGTCAATAAATTGCCATGATGATGTCAAATCAATAAATAATATAATGATCTTCAGGTCAATAAACTGCATTAATAATCTTTATGTCAATAAATTGCATACGAACTTAATGTCCATAAATTGCGTAATGATTTTCATAACAATAAATTATATAATGGTCTTCATGACAACGAATTTTACAAAGACCTTCAAGTCAATAAATTGTATTATGATCGTGTCATAAATAATATAATGATCTTTATGTCACTAAGTTGCATAATATTCTTTATGTCAATAAATTGCACATTGAACTTTATGTTAATAAATTGTAAAATGATCTTTATGTTAATAAATTGTAAAATCGTCTTTATCTCTATAAATTGTACAATAATCTTTATATCAATAAATTGCATAATGTTCTTTATGTCAATAAATTCTACAATGAACTTTATATCAATAAATTGCATAATGATTTTCATGACAATAAATTGTACTATGCTCTTCATGACAACAAATATTACGATGATCTTCAAGTCAATAAATTGTATGATGATCTCCATGTCAATAAATAATATAATGATCCTTAGGTCAATAAATTGCATAATAATTTTTATGTCAATAAATTGCATAATAATTTTTGTCAATAAATTGCATATTGAACTTTATATTTCTAAATTGGATAATGATCTTCATGGCAACAAATTTTACAATGATCTTCATGACAACAAATTTTACAATGATCTTCATGACAACAAATTTTACAATGATCTTCATGTCAATAAATTATATAATGATCTTTAGGTCAATAAATTGCATAATGATCTTCATGTCAATAAATAATAGAATGATCTTTGTGTCAATAAATTGTTTTAGAGGAGTGCAATTTCGCTCATTTGGTGAATTGTGGAATGATCTTGCGCATCTAATAAAAATGTCAATTGTCACTTAATAATTTGGACAGTGAATGGTTTTCATACATTCTTTACTTGCTATGAACTTCTTTCAGCTTCCTAAAACATATCTAAATTGTAAAATCGTCTTTATCCCAATAAATTATACAACGATCTTTATATCAATAAATTGCATAATGATTTTCATGACAATAAATTGTACAATGATTTTCATGACAACAAATTTTACAATGGCCTTCAAGTCAATAAATTGTATGATGATCTTCATGTCAATAAATAGTATAATGATCTTTATGTCAATAAATTGCATATTGGACTTCGTCAATAAATTGCGTAATGATTTTCGTAACAATAAATTATATAACGATCTTTATGACAAAAAATTGTACGATGGTCTTCAAGTCAATAAATTGTACGATGATCTTCAAGTCAATAAATAATATAATGATCTCTAGGTCAATAAATTGCATAATAATCTTTATGTCAATAAATTGCATATTGATCTTTATATTACTAAATTGGATAATGATATTCATGACAACAAATTTTACAATGATCTTCAAGTCAATAAATTGTATGATGATTTTCATGTCAATAAATAATATAATGATTTTTAGGCCAATAAATTGCATAATGATCTTTATGTCAATAAATTGCATATCGAACTTGATGTCCATAAATTGCGTAATGATTTTCATGACAATAAATTATATAATGGTCTTCATGACAACGAATTTTACAATGACCTTCAAGTTAATAAATTGTATTACGATCATGTCAATAAATAATATAATGATCTTTATGTCACTAAGTTGCATAATATTCTTTATATCACTAAGTTGCATAATATTCTTTATGTCAATAAATTGCACATTGAACTTTATATTAATAAATTGCATAATGATCTTCATGACAACAAATTTTACAATGATCTTCATGACAACAAATTTTACAATGATCTTCATGTCAATAAATTATATAATGATCTTTAGGTCAATAAATTGCATAATGATCTTCATGTCAATAAATAATAGAATGATCTTTGTGTCAATAAATGGTTTTAAAGGAGTGCAATTTCGCTCATTGGGTGAATTGTGGAATGATCTTGCGCATCTAATAAAAATGTCGAGTGTCACTTAATAATTTGGACAGCGAATGGTTTTCATACATCCTTTACCTGCTATGAACTTCTTTCAGCTTCCTAAAACATATCCTGGTGTGCGTATAACTTCCTTACCAACCGAAACACGCATATTAACAAACATGGTCTGAAGGAGTGTCCTTCCGATCACGATCTCACTGAACAAACGCCATAAGTTGATACATTGTAAGAATGAAATTATCGACTTTGGAAAGACTGATGCTAATTTTTTTGCCAGAAGCGAGAAAAACTTATTAAAAAAACCATGACTTGCGTAACTTATATTGATGAAAATTCGGAAAACGATACTGTGACATTTGTTTGCTTTAACCCTGCTTTCTATACAAATTATATCTCAATGAACAACATTATTGCCATGGGTTATGCGCATAGGCTACACAGAAAGTAAAGGAAGGTTATAGGCTAAATGGTGGGGGGGTGGGGAGTTATGGAGCTACAACTCATATATTCCTATGTTACATATACAAAATTTCATAGCGATGGAGGTTACAAACCCCATCAATACCCCCTTGTCTACGCCAATGGTTACGGGGCCGTACAAGGTTAGACACAGAAGTTCTATTGATATTCACGTCATATTTGTATTTCATCAAGGTTACCAAAATGTGATATTTCCAATGATTTGATCATTGAGCGATTTTCACACGTCCATTGTTCTAAAATATACGTTGGTGTGCGTGTTACTTCTTTGAAAAAAGTAACATGCAAGACAAGTTACCCGATCATGTTTTCACAGAACAAACGCCACGAGTAGATCCACTATGAAAATGAAAACATGGATTTCTGCTAGATCAATATTAAAATTTTAACAAAACAGACATTCCGTGTAAGAAACATGGTTTGCGTGACATAAATAGATGAAAATTTGGAAAATGATAATGTAACATTCGTTTGTTTTAACACTGTACTAAGGTTTGTTTCCAAACACATTATTATTACCTTGGGTTACGGAGTCTTACACTCTTAGAGAACTATACAAACGGAGTTCATTTTACAAGCTTATGTCCAAGCTCGCCAACACATGACAGTTACTTTAACTTTCGTACCCAGATTCCCAGTAAGACATAAGTGAAGAAAATTTTAGAGAAAAAATTTGCAAACACGAAATAATTTTACTCATACGCGATGAAAGGTTCTATCAAGGCGCACAAGTATCGTTGCATATGACTTTACATGTTTAAGGATCTTTCATAAAACGAAAACCAATATATATGACCTGGTATAGAAAACGAGTGCCATGGCCGTCCGGGGTGCAATGAGCAGGAAATTTGCCTCCTCATGAAATCAAAAACGGTATGTATATCATTTTGTTTTAGAAATACCACGAGGGTTGGAACTTTAATAGTGGCAACTATTTATTTACAATTGATACAAAATAGATACATGTTACCAAGTTTTACTGTCCCTCAATGTAGTCACCTGCATAGTGCACAACCCGTTGCCAGCGATGTGGAAATTGTAGGATAACTTTGGCAACGCCTGTTGTGTTGATAGTTCGAATGGACCGGTCTACTGCCTGAAGAATCTCTGGAACAGTTCTGAAGCGAATACCACGAAATGGTTCCTTCATCGTAGGAAGCAAGTCAGAGCCACAAGGACTTGATTCTTAAGATGAAGCAACCACTTTGTGACATTCGTTTCACAACTGTTCCCAGATTCCTCAGGTAGTAGACGGGTCCATTCGAACTATCAACATAACAGACGTTGCTAAAGGCATCCTACAACTTCTACATCGCTGGCAACGGGTTGTACACAATGCTGGTGGCTACATTGAGGGACAGTAAAACTTGGTAACATGTATCGATTTTCTATAAATTGTAAATAAGTAGTTGCCACTATTAAAGTTCCAACCCTCGTATGTGCTTTCAATATTATGATATTTACATAGTATACAAAATAAACCTAATTTTTGCCAAATAGGAAAATCTTTTTTTTTTTTATTGTAAACTTTATGTCATCTTTTAAAAAGATAATAGTAATTAATTGAAATATTTTCTCAGAGGCATGATTATTATAAAAAGGAAAAGGATATTCAAATTTTCTGTTTGGAAGGAAAATGATGCTCCGTTTAAAAGATCTAGATGCTCCGTTTAAAAGTAGAAAGGAGCAAAATACGGAAAATAATCTCAGCTGTATAAACCTATTTACAGTGTGATACGTATTAACACAGAGAATGATATTTCAATAACGAACACCATTTAAGTTTGATAAACCATTTGTCAATCAAAAGCTTCTCCACAATATTAGTCTCTGAGATTTTACTTTAGTCTTCACTTTCTATGTTTGTATAATTTAGGTACTGTAATTTAGACTGCACAGCCGCTTAACGTGGCTTCTGAACAACTACACGAAATTAAGCTTGATGGGAATCGAACCTAACCTGTCAATTTCTAAATAACTGTAGTTCTATTAAATTGAGGAAGGCATTAAGTATGCAAAATATGAGGACGGTATATTATCGAAAAATATTTGGCATTCCCCGCTTACTCGTAAATACGTCTTAATAAATAATAAAATATCGCTTAATACGTAATAAATAATGTATCATAAAAAATTAGATTTTTTTCAATTAGAAGTTCTTTCTCTGTGTCTCTGATGAGCAAATAAGCAGATGGAATCAACGCCCGTGGAAATTACGGGATAAGTATTCTCTGCTAAGTTTACGTTGCAGAAAGAACCGGCCAAACATGGGCATGGGGGCCCATATGGGGGGGGGGACAGAGGGAACTTGAGTCCCCTAGCTGTTAAAAAATTTGATTTCCCAAACCTGTTATGCATTTACTTTCAAAAGTTTTACATTCACATTTTAAAATAAGGTACTTTTTAGCTCATTACTAATTGTCAAGCAGTATCAATTATTTTTGTAGCGTTTTGGTATCTTGTACATTCACTAAAATTCTCAACCGCTTTGAGAAGAAAGTAATAATTTTTCTCAGTTCCCCCTAGAAGTAATCGTTAATTTTTCTCAGCCTCCCTGTAATGATCACATGGCGTTAGCCTGGGAAAGTGAGACTTGTAGGTCTTCTTTGTGAAAAGGGTCGAGAGGAAACAGTCCGGATGTGGGCGGATAAAATTGCAATAACTCTGGTCTGCAAGGTCCAGATTGACATTGCAGAATATTTATGGGAAACATGTATGGAACGGGGAGAAGGGTCACATCGGCCAATCAGGTGTGACCACGCTCTTAAGACTGATCAATTATATCATAGTGGAGAAAGAGTTGGTTGGGTACAGTGGGTAAGAGAGGAGATCGAACGAGGCAGAGGAGTAGGAAGGACACACGTATGTGTGATTTCCGTGCCTGACTAATACGTTGGAACTTAGGCGGTGCGCCTATAGTTGCCTTGTCTGTGATGTCAATGTATATACTAACCACCTTCAATAAATAGTCTTAGATTGTTTCTTCATTCTTGATATCTACCTCACTCTTCATCATCGACCTTCTAGTTTTCTACCTAGCCAAAAGGACAAGGAACCCGCCTCACGAAGAGACGTAGATTGCTCAGTTACGAGCCGAGCTGGTAGCAGCACAACGACTACCTGCACACACGCTAAGTGTGATCGCACATATATACCTGACCAGGACACTCCCCCTAGAAGTAATCGTTAATTTATTTCAGCCTCCCCCTAGAAGTACTAGTATGGGCGCCAATGAACATGGGCGACTGAAATTCCCAACTTGATTATAAAAGATATTTTGACCTTGATATTTTAACACTGACGTTTCATGGCTCAAATTAGAACTCATTATCCCCTCTCACAAATTTTTAGTGGGCCATAAAGAAGAAAAACAAATATTAATAAAGATAATGGGAAATTATATAAGAGCAAGGATACATTTTCAGATTAAATGTATGCATGAAATATGAAAACAGGCTGGGGATGATATAGAAGCGACTTTCTAAAGATACACACGTGAAAAACGCTTAGAAAGATCTTTATTTTGCAGTGGATGAATGTAGTAGGAGCAGTAGGCGGAGAAGGAGGAGGTAGCGGCGGCGATAATGATAATGAAACGAAAATATTCAATTAAATCGTGTATAATGATTCCGGTTACAACCACCAACTGCACATAGCGAATGATTCACTCCTTCGCTGATATATCCTCTATACTGAATATATCCATCATAACATCTCCATATATATCGCATATCACGTCGATATCTTTTATAACAACTGTTTTTCTACATAAAAGATCCAGTAATTAGATACAGCGACATGACAGCCTTTCCCCGGAGTTCTTAAATTGAAATTGTATTTACAGTAAGGAAATCGTTAATTATCTAAGTTTGGAATAAGGAGTAAAAATGTATTTTTAATACATGTAACTGAATAATAATCTTAATTTCAATAGTAACGAAATGAATAAATAAATAAAAATGTATTACCATACTATGATTTAAAAAACATGCTACTTGTAAAGCCGAACACTACCTGCAAAATAGACCGTTGGGAAAAAAAAATACCTGACCGTCTTTGCCAAATTTATAGTTTTACATTTGCAATTTGAAATTAGAGATATGTTATAAAGGCGTATATTGCGGCGATAGTAACGGTAGCAAGTCACAGCAAATCTCCAGGTGACGGAATTGATGGGACAGTTAAGCAGTTAGCAACTGAAGCAAGCCATCAAAGTACCACTGAACACCAAATTCTGTCACCTGCTAACTTGTTTAAATTTTGTGACTAGCATATTTGAAAAAGAAATAAATTTTGTTTTTTTACATCAATTGAAGAACTAGAAGCAGAAAGAGCACTACAAGCTTAACGGTTCATAGGTTGTCACCCAATTCTTGCCACAGGAGATAATCAGCGGTTTTGTACCTGTTGATTCAAAGTGTATCTGTATTAACAATGTTTTGGCAATTTTCAGCCCTTATTCTGGAGATTAGAATGTTTTGTACGTCTTCGGGTAGAATCTTTCTGATTCATGGCATAAACTCAAACTGAAATACGCATTTTCAGATCAATTATTTAATATTCCGGACTAGAAATCTGCACGTGTCCATTTCTTGGAATTACCTACAAGCAGCTCAAATTTTAGCAAAATCGGAGACGGTCCAGCGTGAATCCATAGACCACTTGACATGGAATGAACCAAATCCCTATTCAACTTCTTTACCTTAAGGGGATTCATGCAAGAGATAGGTTGTTTTCTTGAAAACAAAAATCCACACCACTCTAGATGAAGAAAATCATATCCGAAATATAAATTATCGAAAACAAATAACAAATCTTAGGAATAAAAAAGTCTACCAAGCATAAGGGCACTGTACTTGAGTGATTTCCTAAGTCTGGGTAAGATGCAAAGGAACGTACATACGTATTACATGGATCTAATTCCCCTAATTTGTCAAATTCGCATAGTTAAAAAAAAAACACTTATTATGCATACCATAAAAAAACTATTTACTATCTCGTAAAATTGCTGGAATTTTTTTAACCAACGGCCCAACTAATCGAACATTCGATTATCTGAACTGCCATTAGCCCTGTACTGAACTGTACATGTACTAAATATAATCTTAGACTGTATTTATTAATACCGTAGACAAAATTTTATCTTAGTTTAAGCGTGACATCTAAATGAAGATTATTTACGTTATTATGCATCTTATATATAATAAATATGTTTATTTTCATTCTTTTCAGGGTCTCAAATGTTTGACGCCAAGAATTTCTGCACAAAAATCTTAGAAAATCTTCACACATAAATTCAAGGACAAAATTTATTATTTACACTTTTTTGTAAATGAACTTGGGACAAGATTCAAATGTAATTATAAATTAGAGCTTTCCAGGATTACTGGGGCGAAAGAAAGCGTGGCATAAGATGTTTGGTAATGACCTGAATTGTTTCATATGACACAGGCCAGGTTTATAATACAAAAGTTGTATTTCACTTCAAAAGACAAGTTACGGTTCTTCAAGTTATCGTCATTTATTATTACTAAAAGCTTTATGCATGTTTATTGCTTGTTGGATGTATACGAAATCAGAAGCTCTCCCCACTTTTATATATTTAGTATAGTTGGTACCACAAATGTCTTGTTGGCGATAAAAACATTTCGGTGTCGTGTCCTTTCTTAATATATCGCCAGATTATTGGAGATAAATAAGAAAAATGGGAATATACTTTCAGCAAGGCATGTTTTTACCATTTTACGCCATGAAAAAACTTTATTTATAAATATAATTTGTAAGTGTACTTTATAAAAAATATAATTATAAATATATTTTGTTTATGAATAAAATTTATAAAAAACTTTATCTATAGAACACATTAAAAAACTGGAACGATTTTTTCCGTTTGGCGAAAATTTGGTTTATTCTGTGTACTATGCAAATATCCAGCCATCTAAGACGTTAACTTTGAATTTTCTAAATAAAAAGGGCTACATACGTCACAGAAGAAAATTTTTCTGTACATTTTGTCTTACACTGTAATGTACATTGCATTGTATCCACAATACGCATGCACAAATCAGTGCAACTGCCATAGTCTGGCTGTCAACCTTGGGCAATATAATCATGGTATGAATATCAGTAATATTATTATGTATTTCGTGAGACTTTCATAACCATGGCAATAGCGTTGTTTTTGAAAGCAAAACTTTAAATAGCGTTGAAACTAATGCCATTATCCCAAATTTTCATCCGAATTTTCATCATTGAACCAACTATTATAACAATTCCTCTTTTTAAGGTAAAGAAAAGGTATGTACCCGTGACAGACTACACTGGAATTGGGGTAAGAATTTAGCAAAAACAGCCGTGAATAATGAAAGAAAATAGGGCAAAAACAGCTTATTAATATGATCAGGGCTCTGATGGAGCTTTGGCCATATTTTCACAGGAAATCGTTGATCGTAACGCAATATCACTTTGGTTGTCCTTGCGACATAAAACGAAAGCTTAGAATTCACTTTAAATGTAATCCAAAGAAAGTATTATATACTTATAAATTTCTTCAATTTATTCGTTCATGCAATTCTCCAACATTGTGTATATGATACGTATGAGTACTGATACGTGTGAATACTAATCCAATATGTCAACGTAAATTTCAAAGTTTTACAACTAGCATTTCCAAACGTTTGTTCGTTTGTGACTTCTAAATATTTACTATCTTTTCTTTGTGAAAAATTGCAATCCTATTCAGTTCCATTACGAAGTTCTGATTTAATATCACGACCTTAAACTTAAGATTTTTTAAAATTAGTTAAAAAAATATTTAAGGTAGTTGCATTATATATCCACTCCTAAATGGAGGTCTCCCGAAGTGCTTTACACATTAGCCTATACACTAGTCTACGCTAATTCGTTTCCATATTGCTCCAAACTCTTTGTCTATTTCTTCGCCCATCTAGCCTGAGGAAGTTTTCTACGTTTTCGACGTTTCTTTTTGGAATCAAATTCATCTGGAAAATATGTAATTTTATTTCACCTGATACAATTATTATCCATGGGGGGAGCCTGTAACCCCTACATGGCGCGGCCCCAGGTGGCGGATAGGGGATGCCTCCACTGGTTTATCCTGTGGGTGGTAGGAGGGAAATAAAATACCTCCCGCGGACCAACAAGCAGAAGTCCAACCTCCTCGGAGGCTCTGGCACCCCCTCACCCTCATGATGATTTCAAATGTGTGTGCGAATAATGCTACCGCGTCCGGGGCAGCCGACGCGCCAGGAACTGCAGTCCGGGATCCTGTTGACAAGTATGCTACGAGGACATCGCTCAATATTCTTCAATTAAACATCAATGGAACTCAGAGAAAAATGACTGAACTGCAGAGTCTCCTACGTGAAAATAACATTCACATCGCATGTTTGCAGGAGACAAAACTTGGCAAGGGAAGAAATTTCAAGCTCAAGGGCTACACAACAGTTAGGAAAGACCGAAATGATGGATTTGGAGGTGGACTGGCTATGCTCTTTAAAACACCAGAGATCAAATTCAAGGAAATCGTCGATGATGAAGGAGATCCTGAGAACAGCTCCACAGAATTGCAGGCTGCAGCTATCTACCTTCCTGACCATTCGATAACCATCACTAACGTGTACCATCCTGACAATTCAAGCATCAACACCGCAAAAATAGAGAAGTTAAGTCTTACACCAACAGACTCCACCATCGTCTTGGGCGATTTCAATGCAAAGAGTCCAACATGGGGTTCTGCATCTTTGGATGTGAAGGGATCTCAGGTGGAAGAAATGTTGGATGACCTGGAACTAACAACCCTCAACAATGGAGATAATACGTACCTCTCAAGAACATATGGAACTGAATCGGCAATTGACATCACAGACATCGATTACCTGAATGCATCCAGGGCACAATGGACAGTTCTCAACTCTGCAATCAGTGACCATAGGCCAATCATTACAACCCTTGACTTTCACGTTGAATCAATCAAACAAAGGAAATGCTCCTGGAACTTCAGAAAGGCGGACTGGGTGAGTTTCGAGAAAATCCTAGAAGATACCTGTACTAATAATCCTCTTACTGGAGACATAAATACCATGACGAGAACGTTTGGATCCAGTCTAAGAAAAGCAGCTTGTCTATCGATCCCGAGAGGAAAAAGGAAAGACTCATGGGTCCCCTTCTGGAAAGATCACAACATTGATAAATTGATCGCCAAGAGAGACAAAGTAAATGAAGAGTTAAAAACAAAGAACACAGAAGAACTTCGACGCGAGCTGGCACAGCTAAGCCACAACGTAGAACAAGAAATCTATAAATGCAAACGAGAGAAATGGGCTGAATTCTGTAGTAAACTAGACCCTAGGAGAGTGAGTCAACATTGGAATTTCATCAAAATTTTGGACAATACCAAAGGAAATATTCAAACTAATTCAAATATTGTTCTTGACGGCAACAGGCCTCTCTCCAACAATCTTGACACAGCTAATGCTCTAGCTGAGCACTACTCAAGGGTTTCAAAGCTGAACTATGAAACAGCAGATAAGAAAATACTCAACTACAGCAAAAGGGTCCTTCTGAAGGCGAGAAATTACTACTCAAACTGGGACTTTTCTGGAGACTTCACACTACACGAGCTAAATGGCTCATTAGCCAAAATGCCACCTAACAAGGCCCCGGGAAATGACCTCATCTTTGCATCAATGCTTAAACATTTGGGAAAGACTGCTAAAGTGCAGCTACTCACCATCATCAACAAATCCTGGCAAACCGGTAAGATTCCTAAAGAATGGAAAACCACAATAATAATTCCCATCCTAAAACCGAACAAAGACGCTGGTAGCTTCTCCAGCTATCGTCCTATCTCTCTAACCAGCACTTTGTGTAAACTGACTGAACGTCTGATTCACTCGAGACTCATGCATTGGCTTACCGATAACCAAAAAATTAATTTTTATCAGACAGCCTACAGAGCGCAGCACTCAACCACAGATCAGCTCTTTTATCTTTGCCAGTCGATAATTGACTCCTTCCAGAACAAGCCATCAAGAAAAACGACTGCCATCTTTCTAGACATGACCTCCGATTTTGACCGTGTCTGGCGGCAAAAGCTCATTCAAATAGTACACGACATTGGAATAAAAGGAAATGCCCTGATCTGGATTGCGGAGTTTCTAAGAGGAAGAGAAATTAGGGTTAAATTTAACGGTGTTCTATCCAAAAGGAAACGACTCTGGGCTGGTGTTCCACAAGGGTCGGTTTTGAGTCCCTTGCTTTTTCTTCTTTACGTCAATAATATACACCCTCACATCTCTGAAGAAACAAAAGTAGCATGCTACGCAGACGATATCGCCATTTGGCACAGTAGCGAGAGTATTCAGAAATCCGAAACTGAGCTTAATAAATCAATGACAGGTTTGGAAAGGTGGTCAAGGGATCTAAAACTAGTCATCAATCCTAACAAAACTAAACTCAGCGTATTTAGCACTGATAGAAAACACCGGCATACGTTTTGTCCTAACATCACAATATTTAACACTCCTATAGAAAAGTTATCTAAGCCAAAATACCTCGGGATTATACTTGACGAAGAGCTTCGTTTTCACCATCATATTCAAGAGTGTTCGAATAAAGCACTAAAAAAGTTGAATATCCTAAGAAGGCTTTGTGGCACAAAATGGGGTGCTGCACCAAAAACACTGAAAACTACATATACAACTCTTATTAGACCGATAATGGAATATGCCACACCAGTATGGTCACACTCCTCCTCTACTTCAAGAGAGAGGCTTGATAAAGTGCAAGCGAAAGCAGCAAAAATAATGTCTGGTGCTGTCTCATCAACCAACAACTTAAGAATTCAAGAGGAATGCGGCTTGGTCCCATTGGAAGAAAGGAGACAAATGCTAACTGTTAAATTTACAAACAGCGCTCATTGCCTTGATGAGGAGCACATTTCACACCGTACTATCGTAAACTGGAATAAAAAATCTAGACTCAAAAGATCATCTCCCCTTCTGTTTGACAGGGCCATCAGAGATAAAATTCACCTCAAACCCGATGACGTTTGTTTCGGAAAGGAAACCCCTGTAATCGGAGTTGTTCCAGATAACACTACAATATGCCTGGAACTCATCGAACCCTGTTCGAAAAAAGACTCCAATGATAAACTCAAGGAACTTGGGATGAGAACTATCGATTCCCTTTCTGATCTCAACCACATCAGGGCTTTCACAGATGGATCTTCAGACTCCACTTTCACCAACGGTGGTGCGGGAGTGGTACTGCTTCTACCTGATGATCAAAGACGAGAGATTGCAGTTGGCGCTGGAAAAATTACGTCTAACTTCACGGGAGAATTGACA
This sequence comes from Dysdera silvatica, assembly GCA_006491805.2. Taxonomy (NCBI): domain Eukaryota; kingdom Metazoa; phylum Arthropoda; class Arachnida; order Araneae; family Dysderidae; genus Dysdera; species Dysdera silvatica. The sequence goes on along the minus strand of QLNU02006816.1, from coordinate 16,639 downwards.
GCCATTTCTGCGGCTATCGAAACTTACACCAATCTTGGACCTTCGCAGCAGCTTAGTGGTATCACCATTTTCAGCGACTGCAGGTCTGCCTTACAAGCCCTCAGCAAAGGTACTTCAAGTCTAATTTTGAATATCCTGGCACAACTTAGACAACTTCACCGTCTCCAGAAAAAATGCTTCATGCAATGGATTCCTGCCCATGTGAACCTTGAGTTCAACGAAATTGCTGATTCTTTGGCTAAAAGTGCCAGAGATCTCAACCAAAATACAACAACCCCAATTTCGCTGGCAGACGCAAATGCTTTTGCAAGGTCAAGACTATTCACCCCCTTGAAAATCAAGGCCCATGATCAAATAACTAACCTTGACATTGACAGGAAGACAGCCGCCACTCTCATCAGACTAAGAACAAAACATCATAAAAACATGAAAATTTCTGCAGATGGGACTAAAAAATATCAAAACTGTGGCAGCTGCCTCGACGAGGAACTTACACCACATCATGTTTTCGACTGCCCTGCAGTAGCTGCAGGCCTTCACCTCTTAAACTATCCTACAGAAGAAGATTTATACTCCTTTAATGCCATTGCCATTGCAAAGACTATACAAGCACACCATGAATTATGATTCTATGGGGGATACGACACCAACCAACCAAC
>QLNU02006816.1:0-15880 GCA_006491805.2 Dysdera silvatica | reverse complement strand
AATGATCTTTATGTCAATAAATTGCATATCGAACTTGATGTCCATAAATTGCGTAATGATTTTCATGACAATAAATTATATAATGGTCTTCATGACAACGAATTTTACAATGACCTTCAAGTTAATAAATTGTATTACGATCATGTCAATAAATAATATAATGATCTTTATGTCACTAAGTTGCATAATATTCTTTATATCACTAAGTTGCATAATATTCTTTATGTCAATAAATTGCACATTGAACTTTATATTAATAAATTGCACATTGAACTTTATATTAATAAATTGCATAATGATCTTCATGACAACAAATTTTACGATGATCTTCATGACAACAAATTTTACAATGATCTTCATGTCAATAAATTATATAATGATCTTTAAGTCAATAAATTGCATAATGATCTTCATGTCAATAAATAATAGAATGATCTTTGTCTCAATAAATTGTTTTAAAGGAGTGCAATTTCGCTCATTGGGTGAATTGTGGAATGATCTTGCGCATCTAATAAAAATGTCGAGTGTCACTTAATAATTTGGACAGTGAATGGTTTTCATACATCCTTTACCTGCTATGAACTTCTTTCAGCTTCCTAAAACATATCCTGGTGTGCGTATAACTTCCTTACCAACCGAAACACGCATATTAACAAACATGGTCTGAAGGAGTGTCCTTCCGATCACGATCTCACTGAACAAACGCCATAAGTTGATACATTGTAAGAATGAAATTATCGACTTTGGAAAGACTGATGCTAATTTTTTTGCCAGAAGCGAGAAAAACTTATTAAAAAAACCATGACTTGCGTAACTTATATTGATGAAAATTCGGAAAACGATACTGTGACATTTGTTTGCTTTAACCCTGCTTTCTATACAAATTATATCTCAATGAACAACATTATTGCCATGGGTTATGCGCATAGGCTACACAGAAAGTAAAGGAAGGTTATAGGCTAAATGGTGGGGGGGTGGGGAGTTATGGAGCTACAACTCATATATTCCTATGTTAAATATACAAAATTTCATTGCAATGGGGGTTACAAACCCCATCAATACCCCCTTGTCTACGCCAATGGTTACGGGGCCGTACAAGGTTAGACACAGAAGTTCTATTGATATTCACGTCATATTTGTATTTCATCAAGGTTACCAAAATGTGATATTTCCAATGATTTGATCATTGAGCGATTTTCACACGTCCATTGTTCTAAAATATACGTTGGTGTGCGTGTTACTTCTTTGAAAAAAGTAACATGCAAGACAAGTTACACGATGATGTTATCACAGAACAAACGTCACGAGTAGATCCACTATGAAAATGAAAACATGGATTTCTGCTAGATCAATATTAAAATTTTAACAAAACAGACATTCCGTGTAAGAAACATGGTTTGCGTGACATAAATGGATGAAAATTTGGAAAATGATAATGTAACATTCGTTTGTTTTAACACTGTACTAAGGTTTGTTTCCAAACACATTATTATTACCTTGGGTTACGGAGTCTTACACTCTTAGAGAACTATACAAACGGAGTTCATTTTACAAGCTTATGTCCAAGCTCGCCAACACATGACAGTTACTTTAACTTTCGTACCCAGATTCCCAGTAAGACATAAGTGAAGAAAATTTTAGAGAAAAAATTTGCAAACACGAAATAATTTTACTCATACGCGATGAAAGGTTCTATCAAGGCGCACAAGTATCGTTGCATATGACTTTACATGTTTAAGGATCTTTCATAAAACGAAAACCAATATATATGACCTGGTATAGAAAACGAGTGCCATGGCCGTCCGGGGTGCAATGAGCAGGAAATTTGCCTCCTCATGAAATCAAAAACGGTATGTATATCATTTTGTTTTAGAAATACCACGAGGGTTGAAACTTTAATAGTGGCAACTAATTATTTACAATTGATACAAAATAGATACATGCTACCAAGTTTTACTGTCCCTCAATGTAGTCACCAGCATTGTGTACAACCCGTTGCCAGCTATGTGGAAGTTGTAGGATACCTTTAGCAACGCCTGTTGTGTGGATAGTTCGAATGGACCGGTCTACTGCCTGAAGAATCTCTGGAACAGTTGTGAAACGAATGTCACAAAGTGGTTGCTTCATCTTAAGAATCAAGTCATAGTCACAAGGACTTGATTCCTAAGATGAAAGAACCACTTTTTGGCATTCGTTTCAGAACTGTTCCTAGATTCCTCAGGTAGTAGACGGGTCCATTCGAACTATCAAGATAACAGACGTTGCTAAAGGCATCCTACAACTTCTACAACGCTGGCAACGGGTTGTGCACTATGCGGGTGACTACATTTAGGGGCAGTAAAACTTGGTAACATGCATCCATTTTGTGTCCACTGTAAACAAATAGTTGCCACTATTAAAGTTCCAACCCTCGTATGTGCTTTCAATATTATGATATTTACATAGTATACAAAATAAACCTAATTTTTGCCAAATAGGAAAATCTTTTTTTTTTTTTTTCAGAGAATGATATTTCAATAACGAACACCATTTAAGTTTGATAAACCATTTGTCAATCAAAAGCTTCTCCACAATATTAGTCTCTGAGATTTTACTTTAGTCTTCACTTTCTATGTTTGTATAATTTAGGTACTGTAATTTAGACTGCACAGCCGCTTAACGTGGCTTCTGAACAACTACACGAAATTCTATTCATCTTTATTCATATCAATGTACAACATATTACAATACGTGATTCATGAAACTTTGAATTTGATTAATATACAACATTTAACTTAATACAAAATTATCTAAAAATAAAAATTAGGAAGCAATTGTACAAAGATATTGGAGACACCGGAAAAAGACCAGTTTAACTGATCTGACTAGTCCAGTGCCCCCCCATAAACATAAAATACCTGCTAACATCAGCACCATGCTATTTATTAATTAAGTAAATGTGTAATTTCAATAAATAAAAAACAGCAAAAAGAGAAATGGCTGAACATCGGTAAGGGGCAGAAAAATTCGAGGAAAAAATAATTTCTCGAACCATGCGCTTAAATTCTGAAAGGGAATGAATGTAAGGGAGGTTATGACCGATATAATTCCAAATTTTTGGACCAATATTGTTCAAAGAGGTTCCACCAATATTGGTACGAGTGTGTGGTATTCTAAACATAGGTATTGATCCAAGATCATATTGTGGAGTAAATGGAACAAAATATATCGAGTCCCCAAGAAAATTAAAAATAATTCGTTTGAACATTAAGATCTGCATTAAATAGCAATATAGTGAAGTTACTGGAATGATATTAAAAGATGAGTAAAATGTCAAAGGATCAGATCGATTAAATCGATTTGGAAAGAAAATTGTAAAAAATCTATTTTGAAGTCGTGATAATCTAACTGTGTTTGTACTCGTAGAAAGACCAAAGATCAAAAACCCAAAATTGAATAATGAGGCCACTAACGAATGATAGAGCGTCAGAACAATCCTAGGTGGAAGAGAAGTCCTAAATCGCGTCATCATTCCAATGGTCCTTGAGACCTTTAGGCAAACATTATCGTATTGGCGGTTCCAAAGCAGTTCTGCTGTGAAAGTTATACTAGCACTAAGATTGATGGGAATCGAACCTAACCTGTGAATTTCTAAATAACTGTAGTTCTATTAAATTGAAGAAGACCATTAAGTATGCAAAATATGAGGACGGTATATTATCGAAAAATATCTGGCATTCCCCGCTTACTCGTAAATACGTCTTAATAAATAATAAAATATCGCTTAATACGTAATAAATAATGTATCATAAAAAATTAGATTTTTTTCAATTAGAAGTTCTTTCTCTGTGTCTCTGATGAGCAAATAAGCAGATGGAATCAACGCCCGAGGAAATTACGGGATAAGTATTCTCTGTAAGTTTACGTTGCAGAAAGAACCGGCCAAACATGGGCATGGGGGCCCATATGAGGGGGGGGACTGAGGGAACTTGAGTCCCCTAGCTGTTAAAAAATTTGATTTGCCAGAACCTGCCATGCATTTACTTTCAAAGGTTTTATAGTCACATTTTAAAATAAAGTACTTTTCAGCTCATTACTAATTGTCAAGCAGTATCAATTATTTTTGTAGCATTTTGGTATCTTGTACATTCACTAAAATTCTCGACAGCTTTCAGAAGAAGTAATAATTTTTCTCAGCTCCCCCTAGAAGTAATCGTTAATTTTTCTCAGCCTCCCTGTAATGATCACATGGCGTTAGCATGGGAAAGTGAGTGAGACTTGTAGGTCTTCTTTGTGAAAATGGTCGGGAGGAAACAGTCCGGATGTGGGCGGATAAATTTGCAATAACTCTCTTCTGCAATGTCAAGATGGACATTACAGAATATTTATGGGAAACATGTGTGGAACGGGGAGAATGGTCACATCGGCCAATCAGGTGTGACCACGGTCTTAAGACTGACCAATTATATCATGGTGGAGAAAGAGTTGGTTGCGTACAGTGGGTAAGAGAGGGCAGATCGAATTAGGCAGAGGAGTGGGATGGACACGCGTGTGTGTGATTTCCGTGCCTGACTAATACGTTGGAACTTAGGGGGTGTGCCTATAGTTGCCTTGTCTGTGATGTCAAGGTATATACTAATCACCTTCAATAAATAGTCTTCGATTGTTTCTTCATTCTTGATATCTACCTCACTCTTCATCATCGACCTTCTAGTTTTCTACCTAGCCAAAAGGACAAGGAACCCGCCTCACGAAGAGACATAGATTGCTCAGCTACGAGCCGAGCTGGTGGCAGCACACGACTACCTGCACACACGCTAAGTGTGATCGCACATATATACCTGACCAGGACACTCCCCCTAGAAGTAATCGTTAATTTATTTCAGCCTCCCCCTAGAAGTACTAGTATGGGCGCCAATGAACATGGGCGACTGAAATTCCCAACTTGATTATAAAAGATATTTTGACCTTGATATTTTAACACTGACGTTTCATGGCTCAAATTAGAACTCATTATCCCCTCTCACAAATTTTAGTGGGCCATAAAGAAGAAAAACAAATATTAATAAAGATAATGGGAAATTATATAAGAGCAAGGATACATTTTCAGATTAAATGTATGCCTGAAATATGAAAACAGGCTGGGGATGATATAGAAGCGACTTTCTAAAGATACACACGTGAAAAACGCTTAGAAAGATCTTTATTTTGCAGTGGATGAATGTAGTAGGAGCAGTAGGCGGAGAAGGAGGAGGTAGCGGCGGCGATAATGATAATGAAACGAAAATATTCAATTAAATCGTGTATAATGATTCCGGTTACAACCACCAACTGCACATAGCGAATGATTCACTCCTTCGCTGATATATCCTCTATACTGAATATATCCATCATAACATCTCCATATATATCGCATATCACGTCGATATCTTTTATAACAACTGTTTTTCTACATAAAAGATCCAGTAATTAGATACAGCGACATGACAGCCTTTCCCCGGAGTTCTTAAATTGAAATTGTATTTACAGTAAGGAAATCGTTAATTATCTAAGTTTGGAATAAGGAGTAAAAATGTATTTTTAATACATGTAACTGAATAATAATCTTAATTTCAATAGTAACGAAATGAATAAATAAATAAAAATGTATTACCATACTATGATTTAAAAAACATGCTACTTGTAAAGCCGAACACTACCTGCAAAATAGACCGTTGGGAAAAAAAAATACCTGACCGTCTTTGCCAAATTTATAGTTTTACATTTGCAATTTGAAATTAGAGATATGTTATAAAGGCGTATATTGCGGCGATAGTAACGGTAGCAAGTCACAGCAAATCTCCAGGTGACGGAATTGATGGGACAGTTAAGCAGTTAGCAACTGAAGCAAGCCATCAAAGTACCACTGAACACCAAATTCTGTCACCTGCTAACTTGTTTAAATTTTGTGACTAGCATATTTGAAAAAGAAATAAATTTTGTTTTTTTACATCAATTGAAGAACTAGAAGCAGAAAGAGCACTACAAGCTTAACGGTTCATAGGTTGTCACCCAATTCTTGCCACAGGAGATAATCAGCGGTTTTGTACCTGTTGATTCAAAGTGTATCTGTATTAACAATGTTTTGGCAATTTTCAGCCCTTATTCTGGAGATTAGAATGTTTTGTACGTCTTCGGGTAGAATCTTTCTGATTCATGGCATAAACTCAAACTGAAATACGCATTTTCAGATCAATTATTTAATATTCCGGACTAGAAATCTGCACGTGTCCATTTCTTGGAATTACCTACAAGCAGCTCAAATTTTAGCAAAATCGGAGACGGTCCAGCGTGAATCCATAGACCACTTGACATGGAATGAACCAAATCCCTATTCAACTTCTTTACCTTAAGGGGATTCATGCAAGAGATAGGTTGTTTTCTTGAAAACAAAAATCCACACCACTCTAGATGAAGAAAATCATATCCGAAATATAAATTATCGAAAACAAATAACAAATCTTAGGAATAAAAAAGTCTACCAAGCATAAGGGCACTGTACTTGAGTGATTTCCTAAGTCTGGGTAAGATGCAAAGGAACGTACATACGTATTACATGGATCTAATTCCCCTAATTTGTCAAATTCGCATAGTTAAAAAAAAAACACTTATTATGCATACCATAAAAAAACTATTTACTATCTCGTAAAATTGCTGGAATTTTTTTAACCAACGGCCCAACTAATCGAACATTCGATTATCTGAACTGCCATTAGCCCTGTACTGAACTGTACATGTACTAAATATAATCTTAGACTGTATTTATTAATACCGTAGACAAAATTTTATCTTAGTTTAAGCGTGACATCTAAATGAAGATTATTTACGTTATTATGCATCTTATATATAATAAATATGTTTATTTTCATTCTTTTCAGGGTCTCAAATGTTTGACGCCAAGAATTTCTGCACAAAAATCTTAGAAAATCTTCACACATAAATTCAAGGACAAAATTTATTATTTACACTTTTTTGTAAATGAACTTGGGACAAGATTCAAATGTAATTATAAATTAGAGCTTTCCAGGATTACTGGGGCGAAAGAAAGCGTGGCATAAGATGTTTGGTAATGACCTGAATTGTTTCATATGACACAGGCCAGGTTTATAATACAAAAGTTGTATTTCACTTCAAAAGACAAGTTACGGTTCTTCAAGTTATCGTCATTTATTATTACTAAAAGCTTTATGCATGTTTATTGCTTGTTGGATGTATACGAAATCAGAAGCTCTCCCCACTTTTATATATTTAGTATAGTTGGTACCACAAATGTCTTGTTGGCGATAAAAACATTTCGGTGTCGTGTCCTTTCTTAATATATCGCCAGATTATTGGAGATAAATAAGAAAAATGGGAATATACTTTCAGCAAGGCATGTTTTTACCATTTTACGCCATGAAAAAACTTTATTTATAAATATAATTTGTAAGTGTACTTTATAAAAAATATAATTATAAATATATTTTGTTTATGAATAAAATTTATAAAAAACTTTATCTATAGAACACATTAAAAAACTGGAACGATTTTTTCCGTTTGGCGAAAATTTGGTTTATTCTGTGTACTATGCAAATATCCAGCCATCTAAGACGTTAACTTTGAATTTTCTAAATAAAAAGGGCTACATACGTCACAGAAGAAAATTTTTCTGTACATTTTGTCTTACACTGTAATGTACATTGCATTGTATCCACAATACGCATGCACAAATCAGTGCAACTGCCATAGTCTGGCTGTCAACCTTGGGCAATATAATCATGGTATGAATATCAGTAATATTATTATGTATTTCGTGAGACTTTCATAACCATGGCAATAGCGTTGTTTTTGAAAGCAAAACTTTAAATAGCGTTGAAACTAATGCCATTATCCCAAATTTTCATCCGAATTTTCATCATTGAACCAACTATTATAACAATTCCTCTTTTTAAGGTAAAGAAAAGGTATGTACCCGTGACAGACTACACTGGAATTGGGGTAAGAATTTAGCAAAAACAGCCGTGAATAATGAAAGAAAATAGGGCAAAAACAGCTTATTAATATGATCAGGGCTCTGATGGAGCTTTGGCCATATTTTCACAGGAAATCGTTGATCGTAACGCAATATCACTTTGGTTGTCCTTGCGACATAAAACGAAAGCTTAGAATTCACTTTAAATGTAATCCAAAGAAAGTATTATATACTTATAAATTTCTTCAATTTATTCGTTCATGCAATTCTCCAACATTGTGTATATGATACGTATGAGTACTGATACGTGTGAATACTAATCCAATATGTCAACGTAAATTTCAAAGTTTTACAACTAGCATTTCCAAACGTTTGTTCGTTTGTGACTTCTAAATATTTACTATCTTTTCTTTGTGAAAAATTGCAATCCTATTCAGTTCCATTACGAAGTTCTGATTTAATATCACGACCTTAAACTTAAGATTTTTTAAAATTAGTTAAAAAAATATTTAAGGTAGTTGCATTATATATCCACTCCTAAATGGAGGTCTCCCGAAGTGCTTTACACATTAGCCTATACACTAGTCTACACTAATTCGTTTCCATATTGCTCCAAACTCTTTTTTCTATTTCCTTCGCCCATCTAGCCTGAGGAAGTTTTCTACGTTTTCGACGTTTCTTTTTGGAATCAAATTCATCTGGAAAATATGTAATTTTATTTCACCTGATACAATTATTATAGCTGAAAATTTTCAAACCTGGTATAATTGGCTAGTTTATGGTATTCAATGTTGGTAAGAAATCCAAGGAAAATAATTTAAAATTGAAAAACTATATAATTTAAATTTATGGAAAACTAGTTTTCCATAATCGGGCTTAATTTTCTCCCTATTTAGTACCACTCAGTTCGCCTTTTCATTGGAACTGTAAGTATGGTTCCTTAGCTTATTTGGAAAAATTATTATTTTAAATAAAATAAAGGAATAAAAGTAGAGCTGACTAATATGTTAAAATACAACCATTTTGAAGGGCGTTTAGAAATATAGACAAGTCCCAAAAACTAAGAGAGAGAGAGATGCATTGCACGAGAAGCTTAAAGGTCCGCATGCATATCCTTTGGTGCATCTGTATACCCTTCTGATATTCAGCTCTCAATTTATATTCTTCATATACCAACTATACACATGGTGTATCAATGTAAATCTCACGTCTTGCAATTTCGTGATATTCATTCTCATTGTCGAATGTGGAGGGATTTGTTCAATTCTCCATCCACGATTAGGATGGAATCATGTAAATGGTACACGAAGATTGCAAGCAAGCTTCGTGGAGCACCACAATTTAAAGAATCCCATGCTTCATCGTGTGTGTTTTCATTTATACGGGCGGAAGTAAGGATTGCTGTGCATTGGGTAGGTCACAAATCTTCCTGTCCATTCACTCTAACATGGAATTTCGTTTAGAATATGTCGCCACAATTTACTGATTTCTTGAGGCCGTGGGACATGGTGGACGGCCAATGCACTTCCAATTAAAACATTTAGCTCTGAATTAAATTCGTTAATAATTTATAATTCATTCTACTGGAGCATTGCTTATATTTTATGTATATGTTAACGTTCGCTCGTCTAAATGTTTTTTCTTGAAGTGAAATTATTAATAAACCGTTCATGTGAAATCTAAAAATAACAAAATAATGAAGAGTTAGACCTCTGAAGAGAGTTTTGTGTTAGATAAAAATGCTTTCTTTATTTCACTTGGGTGCTTTTTCTTGGCAATGAATCTTTCAAACTTTAAAAATACAAATGAAATGGTGAAAGCAATAATTGTTATCATAAAAAGATCTTTCAAATCTGTTAAGGATACTGACTTTAGAAACGATGATTTGATGCATTTTTTTATCGCAGTAATACTGACGGACTTCCGAGTGAAAATTAAAGTTAAAATCCTTTATAATTTTTTGAAAAACACCAGTTTCGATAAGTCGTTCCAAAATCCAATTCATTTTACCCGTGTACTTGGAATTTTTTTGAAGCATAATTCCCGCATATACCTTTTCCCATAATCGTATTTTCGGATATGAATACTTCTTCCTTGTTGTAATCCTCGAATTTACTTTTAATATCAATCAAATAATCAACCATGGCATAGCCATCCTCTAACATTTACATTAAACTCGCATGATTCTCTTGTTCAATGTGACGGTGCTTAATATTGGCTGCAAGATCTTTCAGTGTTCCTCTTGTTGCTGAAGATAGTAGGATGTTAACAACAGACTTTTCTGAAATTGCAATCTTTACTTTACCGAATTTCGCTGTTTGCGCTAGTTCTGTAAATGTTTTGATTTGGGGTTCTTTCATTGGAGCCATTAAAAAGCCAAGAGAACCGCAGTATAGTAAAATGCTAAGATTACCATGGATAAATTACTGAACACGCAGAATAATTGCGCTTCTGGATTTTTATTTATACCTTTGAAATCACGCTTACCAGCTAAGATTTCAGCAGACGGTATCAGGTCTTTGACAAGAAATTCAACAGATTTTACTACCCGTTTCCGATATAGTAGCATGGCGAGCATAGTTAAACACAGGAAGAAAGATATTAAAATGCAAATCCAAGTTGACAATTGAAATGGGCGAAACAGTGCATAGCTACTATTTAATGGTTTAGCACTTCTTATTGCAAATCCAATTTTATCATACACTAACAGAAATGAAAAGTCTACAACTTGAAATCTATCAAAAGAAAAGACCAAAGTACTCGCAAATTCTGCTTCTTTTCTCTGTAGTAATCCGGCTTGACCATTCCAGCTGCCATTTTTCATCGGAATACCACCTATTCCTCTATCTGTAGGGAAAATGTAATGAAAGTTTCGTTTTGGCTTTGCCGATAAAAGCTTTGTTATCTCACAAAATGGCCCGCCATAGCACTCGTACTCTTGAAAAGCTTTTTGTTGATCGATAAATGAAGGTGTATAGTTGAATGCCTCGACTGCTAAACTCATCTTCATTATAAAATTGTCATACTGTTGTGTCACTGTTGTGTTTTGATTATTAATTTGGAAATTTTGTAGGTCAATGTTGACTTCTTTTCCCCTTAATCTTGAACACAAAAAGTACGAAAACGGCACTGAAGATTCTGACGGTTCCCTTACTCTCTAGGCCCTATAAATGATAGAAGAAAAGATTTATATGAAATGTAAAATCTTAATGATAATAACAGTTTAATTTTAAGTTATACATCCATATATATATATATATATATATATATATATACTAAAAATGGGATAAAATCAGTTCTTTTAATGCAAAGAGAATGATATGCCCTTGAATCACGCAAGTTTAACTTAATGCTCGGACTTATGTCTTTCAAGTAAATGGGTGGAATCAGCAAAGTACTCAATGAGGATTGTACGGGAGAAAAAGTTTCTCCTCTCCCCACAATCTTCACAATCCCCCACAAAGGGAGAGAGGTTTTTGGAGAAAATCTTTCTCTCACTGCAAAATTTTACCTTTAATAGCGCCTATGAAAATGTTCAGAGATTCTTCGCAGGTAGGCTACATATGACATCTGTTTTGAAAGACAGCTTTCGAGGAGGTACCTGTTTTAAAGTACTTGGTAAAGCACCTGTTCTATAAACAGTTCATGTGTTTGCTGTTGGAAAAACTTGAGTATCCTTATGAGTTGAATATCGGTATAAAATACATCAGATTCGACATAAAAAACAACAACGCATATTTGTTCACAAATGGTATAATTACAGCACTCGTGAACAACAGATTGGATCTGCGAAAAGCAGATTTTTCTTTTTTGTCTGTTGCTTCAAAAACTTCTTCATAAACTGAACTCTGATTCAATACTAACATATTATCTAGAACAATGATTTCCAAAATATAAAAGTGGTGAACAATTCAAATTTCTCTCAAGACATTAGAGGCGCACCTCACATAACCAAAAAATACATATTCAGTGTCCCGTTTACTATTATCACTATTTTATGTGCTACTACTGTGGTCGTTTTTCCGTTAAAAATTTAAAAAAAAAAAAAAACTCTATAAAAAGAACACCAAATTCCGATACATGTGTACAGTAAGTACCAAGACCTCATTTGAATGATTATTTATTTTGCCGTTATATCCGGATTTTGTAGAAATTTTATGACGTTATAACCGGGGAAAAATAACATTATTCCCATGGAGCTCGCGATAGCGATTCCAGAATTTTATAGTTATGACCAAGTTATCGTCATAAACGGGCTCGATAATGTTCGAAATCATCACATTTTTTATGAAAATTTTACAGCCTCAATTCTTTTTTTGAATACCGGAAGCCCTCTAAAAGGTTTCTAACGGTCATTAGTCAGGTAAATTTTAAAAGAAAAATTTGCGTATGCCTTCTCCTAATATAATAATCATCATAACTTTGAGAAGATAGTTTTAATTAACTAATAAAATATATTTAAAAAATAACATGGAACTTACCAATATTCCATATGATTGGACATCTTTAACTTATAGAGGCAAAATATGTTGCAAAAAATAAGGCTTGATATTTATGTAAATTTTTAACAATTTACATAGATATTATTTATTACATAGATATTGTTATAATTTACATAGATATAATTTGTAAAAAATTCTTTTGGCTTTCACGAGTTGAATTCTAACAAAGGTGTTGGAGATTTGTTTAAAAAATGAATGTTCACAAACCAGTAAAGCCGCAGCGAATGACACTATGAGAAAAGAGATGATTTGCGAACGGCTTTAAAATGGGCTTGATGTCACGAAACGGTAGATAATTTTTCTGACAATACCAAAGTTTTAAGTGCATAAATGCCGATCGTTATCTCTAGATTGTGGCGAAATTTCGTTCTTTGCACCGTTTACGCAACATTCTGCATATTCAGCGACTGCTATAATTACTTAAATGAGCAAGAGTTAAGTTGACAGCTTCTCGGAAATGTTGAAATTATTGAAGAGTGAAGAGTAAATAATGTTTGTGGCAATGCTCTATTTGAGTGTGGAAATGGTGATAGATTTCTTTAAATTGTTACGAAATTCTATTCCTTGAACAGTTTACATTTATCTCGCATCTCCTCTGCCATAATTGCATAAATGGCCGCGAGAGGCTTAGGCTGAGGCTCGGTGTTGCAAAACAATGAAAAGAGCAAATCGATGTTCTAAATTGTTGGACTTTTAATAGAAATATGTTTAGCTCTTCACCTAAATTTGGATACACGCATGTCATTCGATCAGTTGGTGCTGGTCAGAAAGGGAAAAGAAGAAAATGAAAGTAGAAATACAATAATATGGATAAGAAATAAGAAGGGAATGGTTAAAGAAGGTGGGGAATTCCCATTTTGAAAATTCTATCAGGTAACAAAGCATTTTAAAGGAGTATTTTAAAAGGAACTTACAATATTAAAAACAAAAGCACGGAAAGTATTTTATAAACATATATTTTATTCCTAATTTATTTCAGGTGTCAGCAAAGTACGTAAAATAACATTTTTTTAGAAAAAAAATGTTATTTTTGAAAATAATTTATTTTTGAAAATAACTTCTTTATGTTTCAAAAGTTTGCAGTTGCATTTTAAGTTTAGACAACGTTTTGCTTCGTAACTTTTGAAAAATAACCAAATTAAAACGTTTTTTGGAACGCACTTAGGGAGATAACCAAATCAAAACAAGAAGAAAAGAACACAAACAAGCACTCGCGAAAGGAGACATAGCCTCACGTCTGGCAGAACACGCTTTACAACACGGACACGAACCCGACTGGGACTCAACAAAAATACTACACCGTCACATCACAAACAAGAATAGTAGACTCTTCTTAGAATCTTGGGAAACTTACAAACTACACGGGAAAGCCATTAATACATCACAACCACTTCCAGAAACTTATAAACAACTCTTACTCTGAAATGTATGAGACATCCCCAAATTAGGTAACCCGCAGTGTGGGTTTCTCATTGGTCCCTATTGGGGTTCTTCCATGATTCTATTGGAGGCCTCCCATTGGTTCTCATTGGGTTTTCCCATTCTGCGGGACTACTCTGATGAAGGGTTTTCCAGAAATTTCAAGTATAAAAAAGAGACAGAAACATAACATCGTCATTACTCCTGATGAAGGACTGCTGCTGATGCGTCCGAAAGCTTGAGTGATCTTTTTCATTGCTATTTTACCTATTTTACCAGTGTTTGACCTTTTGTGCAAATTAAAACGATTATACGGAATTCTATGCTAAAGGCAAATTTTCCTAGATGCGCATATTTTGCGACGCAACAATGAAAAACGTCGAGAACTGACTCAAACAATAGAAAACCAATGGAAGTGTTTTCCTAGAACGCGCAAAACGCTTCCATTGGTTTTTATTGTTTGAGTTTCATCTCGGCGTTTTATATTGTTGCGCCGCGAAATATGCACAATTTTATAAAAAGTGGTCTCTTTATTATTCACGTGGCCAATTTACCAGGTTTCACTGTACATAAACAAAAACTATTTGGCTTAATTTTCTTTTCTTCCTGGTGTTCTTGGATTTTGTGTGCACTGTTGAACGCAAGCTTGGTATATGCCTTATTATAAGTATTCAGAAAATTACAATTGTGATTGTATTTCTAAAATTATTATGCACATTGCCTGTGAGTGAACTCAAGATAAATATAATAGAATAATGTTAAAGAAATCTAAAGAAATGAAAATGAGTTTCCATTCCCGTAACTAGCATATGTCCCGTCGTCAATATCCCTCAATGCCTCACACAATCGTTACCAAGAAACAAAACAAGGTGAAAGAGACGTGAGGAGAGACACGGCAGGCCACTCTATCTCCAACTGCGACCTAACTTTCCTTCCGACACTTTGGGATGCAAAAATAGGGAACAGAAACAAAAAAACACCATCTTTATATTCCAGGACATGGTGAGTCCATTACGAGGCCGTCATTACAGCCCCATTGGATCCAACCAAATGCGATTCTGATGCCCATTGAAGTCTGTCGAAAAGAAACAGAAAAAAAAGAGGCCAAATACAATAAAAAAAGAAAGCCATGGAAGCCAAGTGGGTTGCGGACGCCTTCGTGGAAAGAATGAGAGCCAGAGTTGCCTACAAAGAAAAGCTCCTTCATGAAGAATATACAGGGATGAAGATGAGGAATGGAGGAGATGGGATAGATGCATTATTTAATCCGCGAGAGACTAAAATTCTCCGACAGTTTAATCTGAAGCTACCTATATTGAATAAACCGCAGGTTTGGTCAAGTTCTTCGCTTTTCAATGCTTTGAATACAATACCACACGACTTTAGAATGAATCTTTGTAGACGGGACAACCGACTTATGATGGACTTTGGGTCGCGACAAGTACAGTTGAGTAAGTTAAACAGATATGGAATTACGGGTAAAATTAATAATATTTTAAAAGATTATTTATACAACAGAATTGTATACATAAATGATGGATTTGATTCCATTGCAAATAATTGTGGAATCCCCAAGGGTCAATACTGCGTCCCCTGTTATTTTTATTATATATAAATGATGTAGTAAACATATTAAAAGAATGTAAAATAATATTATATGTGGATGATGCCAGTGTTTTTCTCTGGGGCAAAAATAGCATAGAAGTTATAAATAAGGAGCGTGAAGAGGTTAAAAAATATGAAAAATTGTTCAAATGCAATCAATTAAAATTAGGTATATTGTAGTGTAATTTTTGTGCATTTTTGAGTAATTCTGCAAACTTTTTGGTAATATTTGTGTACACCAACCGTGTCAAAAATTTGTATTATTACTATTATTATTATTATTATGTGTGTGCTTGGAGGGCGAAAGAAGGGGAATAAACTGCTCAGAGTACTTGGGCAAATTGCAAGCGATTGGAAGATTAAAATAAAGCAACGGTTTTATTGA
>QLNU02006811.1:5000-11583 GCA_006491805.2 Dysdera silvatica | reverse complement strand
TATTCGAAAGGGACTATCCAAGGAGCCGTTGAGACTACGCGGCTCCCGGTTCTCCAATCCAAACCTTGTAGGTGTGACGTGTAGGCACCAAATCGTCCGCAGACGACCTAGGTACTGGTCTGGGTGTCGTGCTTAGAAGATCAGCCACCATACTGCGATCTATTGAGACTCATCCTCTGACTGGGAGATTTGTTCGCTACGCGAACGTGTCTTTTTTTTCTTTTCTTTTTTTTTTTAATGTTTTGGGTTTCCTTTCCAGATTTATTGGATTCCCGTGAGTTCTTTTACATCCTCCTTCGTCTGGCTTTTTAGTAAAGTCCTTTTTATTCCCGTGTGTTCTTTTTTTTTCGTTCGTCTGGTTTTTGGTTAGTCCTCTTTCTTCCTTCCTTTTTTTTTTTCTTCTTCCTTCCTTCCTTCCTTCCTTCCTTGACGTCTGGCTGCTTATTAAAGGCCTGTGTGTGTGTTGTTTTTTGGAACTGTACTCCTTTGGCTATACGTAACATGAAGTAAGTCTTTGAGCAAAAACTCACTAGAGTACTGAAGAACTTTCAAACACAGAAACCAAACATATACACACTTCACCTAAAATCAATGTATAACCTAAACGAATCGTGCTTAGAAAATGGAGACCCAATAGTACTTCTTTAAACGATCTCCCTTACACCTGCATATTCTTGGCCTATAGGAATCCATCCCTCCCCTCAAAGAAGCCAATATCAAAACCACACAGAAATCCCACTGTGTTCTTTCGTTCTGCGGGACTACTCTGATGACGGTTTTTTTCCAGAAATTTCAAGTATAAAAAGAGACAGAAACATAACATCGTCATTACTCCTGATGAAGGACTGCTGCTGATGCGTCCGAAAGCTTGAGTGATCTTTTTCATTGCTATTTTACCAGTGTTTAACCTTTTTATGTAAGTACATTCCTTCTGGTCTTCTTCTTTTTATGGTCATATACTTTACAAAGACCGTTCAGAGATGAAATAATTATTTTATTAATAGGTAAATTCACAACGGCTGTGTGAATAATAAAGAGTGATGTATTATTGCAAGCAAACCCGGCACTTGCTAGGTTATTAACTCCTGTAGTATTATAATTTTCAAATCGCAGTTATTACAGCAGAAAATGCAGTTAAAATTAAAATCCCCTGTCAGAACTCGCCCTGCGACGTCGGATCAAGCCTCTTCTGATAAGGATTTATATTCAAACAATCGGAACATTAATCGGACAAATAATTTTCTATGTTAAGTATTTTGGGCCCGTGAATTGCTGTTTTAGGATCCTAAATTTTCAGAGGACACGATCTTCTCAATTATTCGTACTCCCACAACCTCTTTAATCCGCATATTACTTAGATCGTTTTCATTTATAGTATTTTAAAAACATCCGCGGTTCCAGTGAGAGCAAGCAACACGTGCAGTTTGATTTCTGGCGTTGTTGGCGACCCAAAACGTTTTTATGGACAGAAAGAATGCGTGAAAACTGGATTTGGAGTGGAAAGACGACCGTTTTGGGGAGGTGAGAAGGCGAATGCCCAAAAACGGCCTGGAAAAAGAGTGAGAAATGAGGGAGGTTCGAATATTGGTAGCTTTCGATGACGTCACGGACGAGCTAATTAATTATGCGAAAAATTAGAAAGACCCAAACGGTCCTAACTTTTGATTGAGTGGATGAAATAGAATTCTGTTCTTTGTCCGTGGCGTAGAAAAGTAGGAAGAAGCGTATAAAAAAAGAATGGCATCTGTATGAGGTGTTGAGACGGAATGAGAAACGGAAACGCGATAGATGCATGTTAAAACAGCTCATTAAATATGTGGAAATTTGGGAAGCCCGAAACGGTCCTAACTTTTGAATGAGTGGATGAAATCAAGTTCTGTTTTTTGTAGGAGGTGTGGAAAATTAGGGAGAAGGGTGTAAAAGGAAGAATCGCTTGCGTACAACGTTTATAGATAGAACGAGAAACGAAAACGTCATCTGTCCATGTTGAAGGAGATACGTGTTCTTGCTTGGGAGTGGCGAGGCAGCAAAGTTTGTTTTTTCAATCGAAAAATCTCGTGGAAGGTGGCTGAACAGCTTTTAATAGATACGTTGATGTATCCTGAGTACGACGGAGTTCGTTTTTTATAAATAGCGTTATGAAAGGATGTTTTACTGGGGCGATGGGGAATAATTATGAAAAAGACTGGGTGGGTGAACCGGTCATTTGGAAGGTGGTCTTTTTTGCTGCACGTCGAACGGAGTTGGCGAGAAGTGTATATTTATGAAGTTACATGTGTTGTTAGGGAAAAAAGAAGGGGGATGGTTAAAAAAGGGGATGTATTATTGCATATTACAGCAGTTTTCGTGAAATAGTACAGCCGAAACCGCGTGCAGTGAAAATCGGTCATAAAGACCTTCAAGGGACCGAGAATAGTCGGTCCTTATAAAAGATTCATTTTTAAAATCCTTGTAGCCTACGGTTTTCAAAGTCTAAATAAAAAATTTCTTTTAATTACAAATGAGTTTTCAGCTATCATTTTATAGCCGCAAGTAATTTCGTAGTACGTTCTATGTTTTAAATTTAAAAATTGTAAAAAGTACGGAATGCAGAAAACATATCCATTGAATAATGTTTATTGCCCTGCAGTGTGGTAACGCCTCTCCGGCAGCTGCTAATCCGGGTTCCCCAAAATAAAGGACGCTTACTCAGCAGAGATCTCGTAAGAGATCGCACTGCTCATTGTATGACCTTGAACATGACCTTCTTGACATTCAATGAACGCTTACTCCGCAGAGATCTCGTAAAAGATCGCACTGCTCATTGTATGACCTTGAACCTGACCTTTGAACCTTGATCATGACCTTCGTGACATTCCAGGAATGAATAACGATTTGTTTGCTTGTTTTTTTTTTTGAGGTTCGTTATCCTACGGTATTGATAATAAGATTTATTAAAGTTTTTGGTTTCAAAATCTGAATAAAAACGTCTTTAATTACAATGAGTTTATTTTTCGTTTCTATTAAATCCTATTTATAGCCGCAAGTAAATACGTAATACTTTTTATGTTTTAAATTTAAAAATTGGAAAGAGCACTGGAGTATGGAAGGTATCCTGAGTACGACGGAGTTCGTTTTTTATTAATAGCGTTATGAAAGGATGTTTTACTGGGGGGATGGGGAATAATTATGAAAAAGACTGGGTGGGTGAACCGGTCATTTGGAAGGTGGTCTTTTTTGCTGCACGTCGAACGGAGTAAGCGAAAAGTGTATATTTATAAAGTTACACGTGTTGTTGGGAAAAAAAGACGGTGGGTGGTTAAAAAAGGGGATGTATTATTGCATATTACAGCAGTTTTCGTGAAATAGTTCAGCCGTAATCGCGTACAGTGAAAATCGGTCATAAAGACCTTCAAGGGACCGAGAATAGTCGGTCCTTATAAAAGATAGTGCTTATAAAAGATTTATTTTCATAATCCTTGTAGCCTGCGGTATTGATAATAAGAGTTATTAAACTTTTTGTTTTCTAAAACTAAATAAATTTCTATTAAATCCTATTTATAGCCGCAAGTAAATACGTAGTACTTTTTATGTTTTACATTTAAAAATTGAAAAAAGCACTGAAGTATGGAATGCAGAAAACATATGTATTGAATAATATTAATTGCCCTGCGGTGGCGCAGTGTGGTAACGCGTTCTCCTAGTGCGCGGCTAATCCGGGTTCGACTCCCAGCAGTGCAAAAAGAACGCTTACTCAGAGATCTCATAAAGATCGCACTGCTCACTGTATGACCTTGAACATGACCTTTGAGCCTTGATCATGACCTTCGTGACATTCAATGAACGCTTACTCCGCAGAGAGATCTCGTAAAAGATCGCACTGCTCATCATGACCTTGAACATGACCTCGGAGCCTTGATCATGACCTTTCGTGACATTCAATGAACGCTTACTCCGCAGAGATCTCGTAAAAGATCGCACTACCACTGTATGACCTTGAACATGACCTTCGTGACATTCAATGAATAAATAACGGTTTGTTTGTTTTTTATGAGGTTCGTTATCGTAAATATTCAGTTTTGACAGTAGTAAAAGTTTCTCGGATATTTGTAAGGCGCATGTATGCGAAAACCGCGACAATGCAAAGTTGGTCCTTGACGCGTCCCTTTTCAAACATGCCGTGTCGCGGAAGAGAAAGTGCCGCGTCATCGAAACGAACGATCGAACGAACGAACCCGTAAGCCGCGGAGAGGGAATAAACCGGACTCTGAAAAAGGAACGAGTTACCCCCTCCCACCACTCATCATCGATTTTCGCGCACACTTCCCGTTTTTGGCCCCGTTGTTAAGGCAACCCTGGACGAATCGGAACCAGTTTCTCCGAGATCTTCCGCGCAAGGGCGGGTTGGCGCGCGTCAGCGGAAAGGCGTAAAAACGGCTCCTTTTCATCGGGTGCAATGTCGTCACTATATATGTAGGGGGAGGGTTGTCGAGTGAAAAGCGCGCGTGCTTTCTCGAAGGTGTTCGCTGTTTGGCGACGCCGGCTTGAGGTACGGGGCGTTTTTCGCGCGTTCGGCGACCGGCTGCTCGTAGGCAGTTCGTTCCCTCTCGCCAAGTTCAAATGTCTTCTCGGCATGCCTGCGTTGGGCTCGGTTTTTCGCCGTTGTCCTCGTTGCGGGCGCGTTTGTTTCGTGGAGGGATTCCTGCTTTTGGACTCGACGCTGAGATTGTGAACTCGACGGTCCCGTACTCGCTTTCCGTCCGTGCGCAGCAGCGCCGTGATGAAACCAAAACCCAGTACGTCGAAATTTCTGTTCGATGCAAGTGCCAGTTACGAGGGTCCGCCGTCACATCGCGCACCGGAGATCAAACCTGTTTGCGTTCCGCCCCGGGGAACGCGAAATGCTTTCGGTAGAGAAAGAAAGAAAGCTACCTGGTTGATCCTGCCAGTAGTCATATGCTTGTCTCAAAGATTAAGCCATGCATGTCTAAGTACATGCCTCACTAAGGCGAAACCGCGAATGGCTCATTAAATCAGTTATGGTTCCTTAGATCGTACCTTACTACTTGGATAACTGTGGTAATTCTAGAGCTAATACACGCAGCGGAGCTCCGACCCTCTGGGGACGAGCGCTTTTATTAGACCAAGACCAATCGGACCTCGTGTCCGTTCTTTGTGGCGACTCTGTATAACTTTGGGCTGATCGCATGGGCTCGTCCCGGCGACGCATCTTTCAAGTGTCTGCCTTATCAACTGTCGATGGTAGGTTATGCGCCTACCATGGTCGTAACGGGTAACGGGGAATCAGGGTTCGATTCCGGAGAGGGAGCCTGAGAAACGGCTACCACATCCAAGGAAGGCAGCAGGCGCGCAAATTACCCACTCCCGGCACGGGGAGGTAGTGACGAAAAATAACAATACGGGACTCTTTTGAGACCCCGTAATTGGAATGAGTACACTCTAAATCCTTTAACGAGGATCTATTGGAGGGCAAGTCTGGTGCCAGCAGCCGCGGTAATTCCAGCTCCAATAGCGTATATTAAAGTTGTTGCGGTTAAAAAGCTCGTAGTCGGATCTCAGTTCCAGACGGGCGGTCCGCCTAACGGTGGTTACTGCCTGGCCTGAACAACCAGTCGGTTTCCCTAGATCATCTTCATCGGTTGTCTTGGGTGACCGACACGTTTACTTTGAAAAAATTAGAGTGCTCAAAGCAGGCGTGACGCCTGAATAATGGTGCATGGAATAATGGAATAGGACCTCGGTTCTATTTTGTTGGTTTTCGGAACACGAGGTAATGATTAAGAGGGACAGACGGGGGCATTCGTATTGCGGTGCTAGAGGTGAAATTCTTGGACCACCGCAAGACGAACTACTGCGAAAGCATTTGCCAAGAATGTTTTCATTAATCAAGAACGAAAGTTAGAGGTTCGAAGGCGATCAGATACCGCCCTAGTTCTAACTATAAACGATGCCAACCAGCGATCCGCCTGAGTTCCTCAAATGACTCGGCAGGCAGCTTCCGGGAAACCAAAGTGTTTGGGTTCCGGGGGAAGTATGGTTGCAAAGCTGAAACTTAAAGGAATTGACGGAAGGGCACCACCAGGAGTGGAGCCTGCGGCTTAATTTGACTCAACACGGGAAAACTTACCCGGCCCGGACACTGGAAGGATTGACAGATTAAGAGCTCTTTCTTGATTCAGTGGGTGGTGGTGCATGGCCATTCTTAGTTGGTGGAGCGATTTGTCTGGTTAATTCCGATAACGAACGAGACTCTAGCCTACTAAATAGGCGTTCCGATCCTTTATGTCGGACGTTCTTCTTAGAGGGACAGGCGGCTTTTAGCCGCACGAGACAGAGCAATAACAGGTCTGTGATGCCCTTAGATGTCCGGGGCCGCACGCGCGCTACACTGAAGGAATCAGCGTGTGCTTTCCCTGTCTGGTAGGACTGGGTAACCCGTTAAACCTCCTTCGTGATAGGGATAGGGGCTTGTAATTCTTCCCCTTGAACGAGGAATTTCAGCAAGCACGAGTCATAAGCTCGTGTTGATTACGTCCCTGCCCTTTGTACACACCGCCCGTCGCTACTACCGATTGAATGATTT
>QLNU02006807.1:1899-22939 GCA_006491805.2 Dysdera silvatica | reverse complement strand
TAACCAGCCTCGTGGCATATATGTTGTTATAGGCAATTTTTCTAGCGGTCGGCTAAAAGTTTAAACGGGGGCTTTTGAGATTTTGCCACCCCAAATAGAACGATAAAATTTTGAAAATACATTTGCAAAAATTATAATTGGATACCGCCTGTCAAATTTTGCCACCCCAGTGTATGGCTTAGTACAGCCTATTAAGGAAATACAGCACTAGCCATAGTATGACCTTTACTGACCTTGCTCCGTAAAAGCATTATGAATTTCAAAGATACCATAGAATATATGTTTCTTTTTTTACTTACTGCAGTTCAGGGCTTGGCACCCAAGGCCACAGAGCTTGATTCCTTGAAAAACTGTAAGTCATGGCACTTCATTTTTAGCTTTTCTTGTTCCGGAAAAATGCTCCAAAAGCATTTCATCTCTTGCAACTAGAGTAGGGAACAAAATTTACAGGCCCCTCGGCAATTCAGCAAATCTGGCCCTCCCAGCCAATTAAGGTTATTAACAAATGGTGTTTGCAAAACCGTTTCTAGGTATTTTGTTGCCTTCGGCAAGAATTAAAAATGCCATCCCCACCAATGGTATAACGGAAATTCTCGGGGTCCCCTTTTACGAAAATTAATTTGTATATGCATGTATGAATAGTCTACACACATATGCACGCACGCACACATACATAACTATATATATAAAATAGTGTTGTGTCTTCTATAAGAAATTTACCAGCGATGCATTCCAATATTTTAAACAGAACATATGTCTATTAGTCACCGTTTCGTGAGGTAAGATTCGGGCACAAAGCTTGTACTATAGTTTCAAAACGCGTCTAGATTTTATAATTTTCGGTTGTTGAGTTCGATTTTAAAGGCAATGAAAACAGCTAAAGCAAATATGCGTAATGAGTTTGCCACAGTTGGAAACTGGTCATACCAACATCCTGCGGTACAACAATGTAAATCTTCTATTATACTTTTAATCACAAAGCCCGTTGATTATATTTATATTTTATAATTACATTAGAGAGAGAGAGAGTTATATTTTGTAACATTAGGGTATTGTGAATAGTAAAACAATTGTTACATGCTATAATTGTTTAATTTCAGCATTTTATATTTTTGAAAACAGATATTGAGGGAGTAATATTTTAAAATATAACGTATTTATTATCAGAGCTAGAAGGCTTAAATGTATTAGATATGAAAGAACTTGTGTGTAAAATTAAACAATGAAACACATCAAGAATTTTTATTTGTCAAAGTAAAGGCTTATTAAGTAATTGTTCCGTATGCTTTTGGTAATAATTCGATATTTTAATTTTTTCTTTGTCATTTTTAATCCTCATTTGCTGAATTTTTTTCTTTGTTTGATTCAAAATATTTTTTGTATGCCATTTTGCCACACTAGATGTTTGCCTACTCTGGCCTAATGGTGGAAACTGCCCTGGATATTTGTTATTCATCATCGCATAATACGGGATGTTATGCGACGATGTTCTGTTGCGTATCTGTAGGCCAGACCTGTAGCTAGGATGAAGGGGCAACTGGGACACAGCAAAGGGCGTATGGGGCACAGGACACCCAGGGATTGTTCTATGTATATAAATAGCTTGATGGGGGGGCACAAGCATGGGACAATTGGACCACGTCGCCTCTCGGCTTGGCTACAGGCCTGCTATAGGCACCCTAAAGTATAAAGGAAGAAGGGAGGGATGGTCACGGTAAGAAATGTGCTTTAAAGTTAAAAAACAATAATGAAACGTAAATAAAACTTATTAAAAAAAAAAGTAAAGTGTTTTGATAAGATATTAAACAACTATTATTTTGCAATAGACACAATTTTTTTCCTTGTATTTTACATTAATTCGCTGCATTTTGCAAAAAAAGTGACTGTAGCTTAAACCAATAATGAAGTAATCACAAGTACCCTGAGCAATCTGTGGCATGCAGTGCCGTAGGTAGGGGATGGTGAAGAAGGTGCATGCCAGGAGCACAGAGGGGTGCATGACATCAGCTGAAATAACTTGCAGGGGAAAATATATCGGTGATTAGGGGGTGCATAAGATCTAACTGCGGTTCTGGTGGCATGGAGGTAACACATATACAAATACACTTTTTTCTTTTGTGTTATTAACTCAAATTTGTTTGGTGCAGAACGACCCTTGCTGTATTCACCTAGTGCGTTGTTAACTCGGGTTCGACTCCCAATGTTGTAAAGAACGCTTATTCAGATCTCATAAAGATCACACTGCTCACTGTATTCCGTGGTTTGGTTCCCTAGGCTTTAAGAGGTTTGGATTCCTCTGAAAATTGTAGATCCAGATGTTCGGATTCCTCGGAAAACAGTAGGTCCCTGGTGTAGCATGGTCATTTTATTTAGTTCTTGAGCCATAAAACTACAGACAAACAAACAAACGATGACTGGCTGTCTTTGTGCCATAAAAGTACAACCAACAAATCATTCACTAAGGCTTGATTCCAATGGTACCATAAAACGTGCCATTTTTCCTGTCCAACATATTCTAGGGTTAAATCCTGTCGGTAACAGCAGTTCACCGTCAGAAAACTGTAGGTCCCAGTACCCTTAACTGCTGTTGAGCTTAACTCCTTGTGCTGTAAAAAAAACAAACAAAACAAACAAACAAACATGGATTGTGCTTAAAAGCTTAAAAAATTAAGATTTTATTGATAATTGCTTGTTTATAAGGTCGGAGAGAGATAGGGAGAGAATAACTTTTGTGTTTGATTTCCAAGAGTGAAAGACTTTTTTTTTTTTTGTAAAATGTTCAGGATAAAATTACAGTTACAGGTTATGTTTCTTACGAAATTCAAATTACGAGGAACAACCACAAGAAAATCGTTAGCGAATTGTGCAAACGTATTGGAAATGGTAGTGTAGAGGAGAATGTTTTTTTTTTTCCCTTTTTTTTAGAAGGTAGTGAAAAATTTTGGCCACTTGCTTGTCTGACATCTTGCTTTTGCAACTTGTTTATAATATTTTGGTAGCGGTTTGGCTAGAAAACAGGCCTATGACTGTAATTCAATCTTTTTTTTTTTTTAAGTAGAACTGCATTTTTAATTACAAGTATATAAACTTACTGTCAAGAGGTTGTTGTTGGCTATTACTATTTTAAAAAGCATCAATTTAATTTTTTTGCATTGCAGAATTAGACACTGCTGAGTATTCACAATGGAAGATGATAAAGATTTTTCAACCGACCGTGGCCATGCTATTTGTGTGGTTCGTGCGGAAGATCATACATTTGAGCTTAACGAAGAACAATTGGAATCTGTCCTGCTGCGTGAAGAAATTCGCGATAAAACTGTCGTCGTTGTTTCTGTTGCTGGAGCGTTCCGCAAGGGGAAATCTTTCTTGCTCAACTTTATGCTTCGATATTTGGAAGCCAAGGTAATGTATATGTATCAAAAGGGCAAAGTTATGCCTTGATGAATTTCCATCACTCTTTGTTTATTCAAACTAATATATTTTTTTTTGATTCATGAAAGGTCTAGAAAGAAAAGAATTGCACTCATATGCTCAGGCTAAACTCAACAACCATTGGAAGGTTAACAAAATGCTCACTTGTTTGGGTCTAGCCTGAGTGTTTAGGTATTTTTTTTTTACTCAGAAGTGTCTAAACAGGAAAAAATTGCAGACAAATATTCAGGATGAACTCACAATTGGAAGGTTAGCCAAATGCTTACTTTTTTTTTTTTCTTTTTGTAAGATTGTAGCCTGAATCAAAAACCGTGGAAAGTCACAAATTATTTTCCGACTTCCTATGCATAATGCCTCAACTGTCCTTATGTCATAAAATACAAACAAACGATCTGACAAGAACCTATTCTTGTTCACACGAATCTAACTAATTTAATTCAGCTTAATATACCTACCATAAAAATCTTAATGTATAAAAGTTAGCATCTATCTCCTCTTAGAAATCGAGAAATTAAAAAGTAGTTAAAATAGTGCCAATTACAATCTTTTGGCAATACGTGGCAAGATAGTTAGTCAAAAAAAGGTGAAAAGCGAAGACAAGGACTTATTTTAAAAGTTTAGAATATGTCCAGTAATGAAGTGATTGCATTAACTTGTTAAATTTAAACATATTTGATTTTGAAGTAGCTGTAAAGGTTTTTTTTTCTCTATTCGTTAGATTGAAGTTCTATATTCCTTTCATTTTATTTCTGAAAGTCATAGCAGAAAACAAATTACTTTAATTTTTATACCTACATTGTAAGCTGTAATTCAGTTTGTGCATGAGAAGTATTTATTTTTATTTTGAAAATTCTGTTACAAAGTACCACGTGCATTCTGTTTATCCATGTGAGGATAACATGGAACAGACTATAAATATATTTAATGTTTGAATAGTTTTCATGAATTTATGGAAGAAATTAGGTGCCAAATGGCGATAGTCTCTTTTCTGCCAACTCGCTCATTTTTTATTATTTTTAGCGTTAATCTGAGGAGATAGCTGCTAATTTTCACTTATTAGGTTTCTTATGGTGTGTACTTATGACTGAATTAAATTCGTTAGATTCGACATGTGACCTGGGGGTGGGGGGGGAAGGGGGTTTCCTTTTGAGTATCCCATTAACTTGGACTGTTTTTTGATGGTCAATTCGATTTTACTGTATGTGTTTTCTCTAGGAAGAAAATCATTTTACAATAATTACAACTGCAGTCATCGACCTCGGTTTAATTTCCACTTAGCTTAAAATGGTTGTGTAGGTATATCATAGGTCATTTTAGTAGTTAGGCAGGTAGTTTCTTTTACCTGTCCATTACTTGACTGTATTACTGACCTGTACATTGTAGACTTGAAAGTATGACCGGACAACATTTGGATAGGTGTGTGGACCCTTTAGACTTGCAATTAACACATTTTAACAGTCAACAAGAATCTTCTAAGGATCATGGTTTGGCCAAAATAATGCCTTTTATGGGCATAGGATTGAAAATGTATATGTATTTCATAAGCATTACACAAGGCTACTTCATAAATACTTATGTATTTATGTATACAGTACAAGCAATTAACTGAAATAAACGAGATGAACTTAATTTTGAATAATTTGAAAATTCAATGTTCAATGAAAAGAAGCTACAATATTTATCCAAATTGCATTTAATTATGTAGTTTTAAATTACTATATTAGCAGTGAAAAGTATCTTTGTATGTGTCAATTATGATATTGCTTTGGAAATAGCGATATCTTTATATATATCTATATATATTAATGCATATAGAGTGTACAGCAGAAGTCTTCAACCTTTTTCAGCCCAAGGACCAATTTTGCTTATTCTTGTTGGCTCACAGGCCACTGGCAATGTTAGGACCGAATAACGCTAATTGGGTGGGGGATGGGTGCTCCTCGTGGATTCGCTTTTTTTAGACCTCCATATTGGTTTGCCCCCTGTCCTCTGAAAATATTTTCTAGATTCATAATTGGAACTGAATATACATATAATACAACGTAAAATACGTATGGAAGTAAAAATATTTACAGTACTTTTAGTTCTTAATATATAAAGCAAAATCAAATCCTTTTAATGAGATTTTCAGCACTGTTTATTTTTATCAAGCCTGTCAGGTCTTATTTTTGACATTGCAACCCTCAAGAGTGTTTTTAAGATTGGTTATTGTGGTCCTAATTTTTGATTTTACCAACTTTATTCTCAAAAAGGGCTGTGCGCAGACGTAAGTGCTTCCGAACGGTGACATCGTTTTCAGAGCATGCAGTCAGATGGTTGGGAAGATGTTCATATCAGCATATTTAGAATAGAATTTGATGAGTCCTAAGATGAATTTTTTTTAAATCACTGTTGCACTACAAATCAATAAAAGTTCCTTCAACATCCATATAAACAAGAAAATTGGTTGAAGATTGATTGAGAAGATTGAGGGAAGACTATATGCTTAGTTCTCTAGCTTTTTAAGATATTTATTACTAAATGCGAACATGTGAACAGAAATAAAAAAAAATAAAATACAGGGTGCCCACAAAAAAAAAATGTTTTTTTTTTTATTTCAGATAGTTATAAAACAAAAGTTATTTTAATATTATAAAAATTTTAGTGGCAACAGATACACAAATTAAATATTTTCTTTTATTTTCTAAAAAAAAGTTTTTGTATTCCTGTAACACCTACAAAGTGGTGTGGATTAAACGCCATCTTGAAAAACAACAGTGCAGCTGGTGCATTCTGGAATTTGCTATAACGGAAAGTGTTGTGACTGTTCAGCGTGCTTTTAAACGCAAATGTAATGTGCATCCACCTATTACTAAGTCGATTTTGAAGTGGTACACAAACTTTAAAGGCAATTGATACATCTGTCATCGGAGAAAGAGACATTCTGGCTGACTACCAGTATCTAAGGAAGTTGTTGGTCTCATAAAGGAAGCCTTTTTGCATAGCCCAGAAAAGTCTACGTGCACAGCTAGCAGGTAAGTAGAAGTCAGAGTGTACCTACCTCCACTACCCACAACCCTGGATGATCAGCAGGAACACATCACCGCAGTTGTAAACTCGACAACGCCAGATTTTCTACAGACAGTGTGGAACAAGCTGGATTATAGCATTGACATTTGCCGAGTTATGGTGGGGATGCATATCGAGTGTTTGTAACATAGACAAAAATGTAAAAGTATTTTATTTTTGTGTATCTGTTGCCACTAAAATTTTTATAATATTAAAATATCTTTTTATTTTGTAACTATTTGAAATCAAGGATCTCTTTTGTGGGCACCCTGTATATAGACTTAAGACTCACAGAGAGAAAGAAGTGTATTATTGTGTGAAACCGGTCATATTTTTTCACGAGTCATCGGGCCGCATGTGGGCCGCGAGTTAAAGAGCCTTGGTGTACAGCTTATACATTTGTGTATATATCCAATATTTACTATTTGCATTGATTTCTCTTAAGGCTGCAGTGCATTAGAAATCAAATACGAGCACTTTTACCGATGAAAATCACACAAGTGTCTACTAAAAAATTATAATAAAAATAAATTCGGTAGGGTGGAGAGGTCAATTTCGTCTAAGCGAAGTTCATATAATCAGGGTGCTACTATACTAGTGCTCTAAGCCCTATGGTACTACAAAGTTACATGATATACAACCACAGTGTGACTCTGTTAAAATAGAAATGATGTGAAATGCCTTTCTTCTGATGATCTAATCTTCTGTTTCACAGGGTGAGCCTGTTTGGATTGGTCCCGAAACTGAACCACTGAGAGGTTTTTCTTGGAGAGGGGGCAGTGAAAGGGACACAACTGGCATATTACTATGGAGCAAGGTTTTCATTGTTGAAGTGCCCTCTGGTGAGAAGGTAAGTTACTGTCTTATCTTGTGGTCAAACCGTATGTCCCCCCATTCATTTAACCAAGTTTGAATCGAATTTTGGTAGGAATCAACCTTCACAAACTTGCCACAGTTCGGAGAGTGATTCAGATTCAGCCATCTTATTTTAATGGGAACAATTCTAAGGTGCAAATAATCTTAAAATCGGTGTTTTGTTGTTGTTGTTGTAGAAAAAAAATATTATTTTTTAATTATATGGTGTCTATTAATGCTGTTGTTCACCTGCAGGTTGCGGTGTTACTGATGGATACACAGGGAGCTTTTGATAGTTCATCTACTGTCAAAGAATGTGCAACTGTTTTTGCATTGAGTACAATGTTGAGCTCAATCGAAGTGAGTCTCATTTTTTTTTTCAGTTATAAATACAGCCAAATTCTCTTATAACGACAGTTGAGGGACTGCTATACTTTTAACTTTATAACCGATATATAACTATATGTAAGCAGGATTATTGGACTATCCCAGAGGGGGAAAGTAGCAAGTTGTTAAGGTGTTCAAGTGACTGAGGCTTACACATGTTATGAATCATTGTTCTAGGGCAGTGGTTCCCAACTGGTGGTCCGCAAAGGAGTCCCAAGTGGTCCGTGAGAGAGGTTAATATTTCAAAAAAGTAATTGAAAAAAGCATGTGAAATTCCTTTATTAAATGTTAAAATTAAATATAAAAATGAAATTGATAGTATATTTGTAGTATTTTACAGTTTGACGGAACTTCAGAAATTGGTTCATATTAAAAGTAATTCGTCTTCATGTTTGTCTTAATGAGGTTTGACTGTATTATTATTAGACTTTTTTCTGTTTATTATTCCCCCCCACCCCAAAAGAACGATTTTACAAACACGTCCCCCCAAAATAGACCCAGCTCTCTTTTTTATTAAGGTGTTGCAATTAATTCGTGAGAATTTTTCAAAGTGGTCTGCAGGTACAATTAAAGCAGAAAAATGGTCCGCGGGTAGAATTGAAGTGGAGAAGTGGTCCGCAGCTTAAATTGAGTTGGGTACCACTGTTCTAGGGTGTATTTATAAGTGTGGCATGCACCGTAACTTTAATATTCTTACCTGTAGCTTATCGAACATGCCACAATATGCTGTAATTTCAACTAGAATTTCCTTGAAATTTTATTTCTTGGGTAATAGATGTGACTAAGTCATCATGGGACTACAAAGTCTGCTGATATATTATTCATCGTTGTACTACTATTAATTATTTTTGGGCCTATTCCATCTCAAGTGGTCCGGAAAAAAATTAATTGGTTGCTTGACCATTTTTTTACAAAAAATTATTTTTTGCAGGTGATGACCCTTGTTTGTTGGTAGTGTAAAACCAATATTATTTTTATGTTCTATTTGTTTAAAAAGGGCACCCATTTTTATTTCATGCCATGGGCCGATTTTTGTGTTTCTAGAGGTTTGCAGAAAACTGTATTTGATTTATGACTTGTGTAGAGCTTTGAAATAAAAAAACTGTTATTCTTGAAATATTGTGAACTATATTTTTGTCAAGTACATCATCATTTGGCTATTTTGTTTTATTTCTGAAAAACTATATCAAGAGATATTCCAATTTTTTAGTAAGTGGTGAACTTTTTAGGCCTCTGAATTAATGGATGCACTATTTTCATTTATATACCTTTATAGTTAATTTTAATGTACTTTAATATTATATTTCTCGAATAATATCATGTTACTTGATTTTGCATTTTCTAAATTTTTGTACATGGCGCAAGTCTGGCCTCGATGGAATATCAAACTCCAACTTTTTACTGGAGTTTACTATCATATAGTACTTTACTGTGTGCAAAATTTATATTTTTCTTAGGTTCACCAATAGAGATACTTACCCCCAAATTTTACAAAAAACATGAAAATTGGCATATTCGTGGGGCTCTGTAAAAAAAAAAAAAGAGAGAGAGAGAGAAGCATGAGGCCTCAGTTGTTTATTTACATAAACTACAGTACAGACAGAGGTACTTGCGTAAAAAACTTGAAACCCAATATTTGTTCCCTTCCTAAAAAATTGCCCTTCTGAAATTTCGATTTTTTATAACCATAAGTATCAAATTCGATGTAAAATTTCAGACATAAAGAAACAAGATAGCCAACTGATATACTTGACAAAAGTATGGTTCACAATGTTTCAAGAATAACGTTTATTATTTTAGAGCTCTATCACGTCATAACTGAAATGCGCAGTTTTCCTCAAATCTCTGGAAACGCCAAAACCGGCCTATGGCGTGAAACAGAAATGGGCGACATTTTTAAACAAGTAAATAGAAAATAAAAACAATATTGGTTTTACACTACCAACAGACGGGGTCATCACCTGTAAAAAATAAAATTTTTAAAGATGGCCAAGATGGACTTGTTATGGATTGAACCTAAAAGAAGTAGGCTGAATAGATATGTGACAGGATAGATAGTGATATCTCAGTGATAGGCTGAATAGATCCGTCGTCGTGCAATGTGGACCCTGCGGTGCTGCTGCTTTAATGTGTGCTGTTATACCGGCTTTGGCACCAGTGTATAAAAAAAAAAAGAAAGAAAAGATTTATAGACTAACTAAACTAGGTTCTACTCCAGGGGCTAAATCCCTGGGCCTTACAAAGTTTGGGATTTCTCGGGGTGGGGTGGAATTGGAGGTCCCAGTGTAATATGTATGACTCTTGATGCCCTTATGACCTAAAACTTATTTAGAGATAAAGTAAGCCCGTCTGTGTTTAGTGAGCATGATGTTGCTATCTTTGCGTTCTCTGAAATGCAAAGAAAAGATACTTTTCATATTACATATGATTTGCCATGGTTTCAGAACATTAATCTTAATCAGGTTTTGGGGTAAAGATAGTTTTTAGGCTCGAAAATGCACATATATCAGTAGTGCCCATACCTTTTTGTTTGTTGAAGGGGTTGGAATGGTTAGTTTAGGTGATGTTATACAATGCGAGTTAATGTTTTGGTATGTACGTAATAAAATGCTATTGTTTTATTTTCATTATTTTTTAAGGTGTACAACCTATCGCAAAATATTCAAGAAGATGACTTACAGCATTTGGAGGTAATGTTATTTATGTGTGTTTGGTTTACATGGTTGTATTTGTGCTTGGTTTAGATGATTGCACTTAGTTTACATGGTTGTACTTGCACTCGGGTTACATGGTTTTACTTGTGCTTGGTTTATGTGATTGAACTTGATTTGCAATAAAAATTATTACTACAGTTGACTTGACAAACGAATATTGACGGTTTTAGCCATATTATTTGGTTATCTGGGGGGGAAACAAATAACCATCTACACATATACATGTTTTGGTATGCTAGTGCATAATAAGCATAAAGTAGTATTAAATGAACAATATGATGTACAAAAGTTATTCATATTTATCTATTTTTTAATAAACAAAAAATTGTACACTAACATACATTTATACAGAAATTCTTCATTTGTACATTTTTAACACTCATTTGTGCAGCATTTTTAACATTCATTTGTGCAGCATTTTTAACATTCATTTGTGCAGTATTTTTAACATGCATTTGTGCAGTATTTTTAACATTCATTTGTGCAGTATTTTTAACATGCATTTGTGCAGTATTTTTAACATGCATTTGTGCAGTATTTTTAACATGCACTTGTGCAGCATTTTTAACATGCACTTGTGCAGCATTTTTAACATGCATTTGTGCAGCATTTTTAACATGCATTTGTGCAGCATTTTTAACATGCATTTGTGCAGCATTTTTAACATGCATTTGTGCAGCATTTGAAACTTACATTTGTAACGTTCATTTGTAACATTCATTTGTACAACATTTTTAATGTTCATTTATACGAAATGCTTTTGCATTTTGAACTTAGGTGGTCATGCTCACATTATTTTTTTATTACCTCTAAATCACATAAACTTAATGTCCATCTGAAAAGAAAGTCTTCCACAATGCAATGACAGATGGCCAATAATTGGTGTCAGACTAGTTGGTTGGAACTGAAAAGACCCTCACCCCCAGAAGAGACGACTACAGATAATAGTTTGTATGTCAACCTTTCGTAATCCACAAAACACCAGATGGAGACTTTGAAAATCCTTCACGCAACTGGGCCCTACAATGGTGCTGTGGTGATGCATTTGCCTAGAGTGCTGTTATCCGAGGTTTGGCTCCCAACTATGCAAAAAAGAAAAAAATGCTTATTGAATACCATCCTGCGGTGGCGCAGTGTGTAATGTGTTCACCTCGTGCACTGTTAACTCGGGGTTTGGACTCCCAATGGTACAAAGAACGCTTACTCAGAGATCTCATAAAGATCGCACTGCTCACTGTAGTCCGGGGTTTGGTTCCCTAGGCCTTAAGAGGTTCAGTTGTGGCAAGCAGTAGGTCCCAGTGCAGCATGACCATTGTAATCTGAACATTGACACAGCCAGCCGGCTTATGCAGAATAACTGCTCATCATGTCAGAAGGTTGGTTCTTTAGGGCTCAAGGTTTGGCAGCTTTCTGCGGATGACTAAAGGATTCCAGTACAGTGTGACCTGTTCAAATTCACATACACAGTTTCATCACATAGATAAGGAGTGGGGGGAGGGAACATAGAAGAATTCACTCTGCATACCTTTTTTTTCCTTCTATGGGTACTGATTTTCATCCCAGGCTGTTATCTCTATTTGATTATCCCAGGATGCCCATAAGATTGTTTGTTAAATTGGGAAATTAAACGATGACTAATATTTGTAGTGAAAACCGTTAACATGATAATTTAACAAACTGGTTAACTTCAGATTTGTTAATTCTTACTAAGTTGAATTTGAATTTATCATGACCGATTAAGCTGGGCCGACTGGGGTTGCAAATACCATAATTTTAAAAATTATATGTTGATGGGCTAAAACAATCACTACTAACAAACAAAGTTGAAATCGTGTAAATGAGCATGGAGTTTTTGAAAACATTAAAAATGTGTTGGAAGTAGAGATTTAAAGTTTCTTTTTCTTTGGGGGGTGGGGGGGATTTGGGTATTGTTGCCACAGTCAAAATTTCTTCTTTTTGCCTACTCACGCATTAAATAAGTTATCAGTTTACAATTTTTTGAAATCTTGAATAAAACATTGTATGAGTGTGTGTGTGTTGTTGATTTATTTTATTTTTAAAGTAAGACAGGGAAGGTAGTTCCCTGATTCATATTAAAATCATCTAGATACCAGCTTTTACGCTGCGTAGGTTTGGTTTTTTTTTGCATTTTGCGAAAAAATTTAATACCACTTTTTCTAAAAAGCAAAAGCCCTGAAAACTGAAAAATTTCACAATTTTATGTCAGCAACCGCCATACTATGATCTTGAAGACCTTCTGTGACGTCATGAACGGATGAATCGAAGTTAGTTCGATTTTGAAAATGCATACAAACGTATAGCAAAGCCAAGGAGAATTGTACAGCTATATCGCCAATTGTATAATTTTGTACGAAATAAAAAGTGTTATTTTCAGTTCTAAATTTTAATTATGTTACTTTGTTTAGCATCCTCCTAATGTATAAAAATTTTAAAACTATCGAAAGTATTTACAGTGGAAAAAAAAAAAAGCTAAAAGAAACATAAAAATGCTAAATTGCTAAAGGAAAATAAAAATCCAGCTGTAAACTCTGCTAGATACTGTTCTCTTGAGTGGAGCATTGCCGAAATGCCAAATGGAATGATTTTTTTTAAGGAGTGAGGAAAGTAGGTAAATAGGGCGTAAATTCTTGAAAAGGCAGTTGTTGAATTAAAAAGCATTTTGTTGGATATTTTTCGTGAAAAGTTATTGAAATTTACATTTTACAATAATTTATGATCAGGCGCATTATGTACTTATTCCAATTACATCATGTTTTAATTACTTTTTCAGAAACATTTATTTTGTATTCATGGTGTAGTGTAAATTCATGCATGAATGTTTACTGGCAATGTTCTGCCATGTGTCTTTCATGTTCAGGGATATTCTTTAATGAATTTTTTTTTTTAACTTCATAGCTTTTTGCTGAATATGGTCGACTTGCTATTGAAGACTCTCACGAAACACCATTTCAGGTACTTAAGTTGCGCTGCATTATTTTAAAACAATAGCTTATGTATACTTATGCACATGTGTATATGTAAGCAATTTTTATACCGATTTCAAAGTGAAGCCCCTGTCTACAATCGTAACTGTGGAAGGAAAGGTCTGTGTGGTACATAACTTAGGCCTGTTAACACGTTGAGTGCCACGTCAGTCATCGCTAACTGACACTGAACTTCCCGTTCAGGCCGGTTCAGTCACCGATGACTAACAGTGTAAAATACGATATAAAACTAAAAAATTTACATTGTTTTAAGTAATTACCTAAAATTTATTTAAAATTTACTTAATTTTTATTTATTACAGGATTGTATCATTAATGTATTTAAATATTTCTTTTCAAAAAATTTTAATGTTTACACATCTGCATCGAGTAAGTTTCAATTTGTTAGTAGTGCGCTTCGCATTGCTATACCACAATACCAGCACACTTCTAAGCAGCGTGTGTTGCCTGATGGGGATTTCCTTATAAATTTGCTTGGCACTCAACTTGTTAATAGGAATGTGGTAGTTCTCCATCGAATAGAAGCGATTATCGTAACACTAGTTGCTAATTAGAGAACTTGGAAAATTTAATTCCAAAATGGAAGAAAAATATTGACGAAGTTGTTTTGTATCGATTGCAAAATTGTAGAACATTGTTGACTTAGTGGAAAACTACATGGAAGGTCACTCGTGAATTACATATGTGCATGGTGCGAAATGCTGATAAAACACTTGCCGGATGGGGGCCACCACTTCGAAACGACCTTACGTTAACATCGCACACATTTTATGTATGTTGCGATTTTAAGTCGGCATTTCTCTTGTAATCAATTTGTTACAAATCAGCCTTAACTTAAGCTGATTTTGCCTTAACTTTATTCAGCCTTAACCGTAAGCTGGTTTTGCCACATGTTATTTTGTATGTATTTGTTTCTATGCAGTTTACTGATTTCGAATTATCAGCATTTCGTGCTGTATGTGTATGTGATTCGCACAAAGCCTATGTGATTTCCTAGTAACTTGATGAGGCTCTAGGGCAGTGTTTCTCAAAGTGTGGTCCGCGGCAGCTTATAAAGTGGTCCGCAGGATCATCACAAAATTTCCGAAAAAAATGAACTAGAAATTGCCGGCATAACTACAATTTATGTTCTGGTGAGATTTACAGAATTTCTCATAAATATTACTTGTTATAAACCTTAACCTTTTAGCGTTTCATGAAAGGTTCGAATCCTCTGGATACGCCCATGCCATCTCTTGCTTATTATTGTTTAATTAATGTCATTGTAAATGTGACAAAATAAGGTCATAACTCATGCTGTCTTTATCAAATAGCATTAGTCTAAAAATTATTTTGTTTCAGGTGAGTTTGGCAACCAACCCATGTTTTAAGAACATGGTCGGATATTTTAGAGATTTTCTGTCAAAAGATGGTGCTTTTTTTTTTTTCCTTTGGGCGAGGTGGGAGTTGATCAGTATGGCAGTGGCTAAGTAGTGCTTAATATTATTAACCATACGTTGGCAAACTTAATTTCAAGTAATATATTTTTTAATGGAGGTGCAGAAATCCCTCCCCCCCTCCCAGTGGTCCGCGATA
Organism: Dysdera silvatica; assembly: GCA_006491805.2. Classification (NCBI taxonomy): domain Eukaryota; kingdom Metazoa; phylum Arthropoda; class Arachnida; order Araneae; family Dysderidae; genus Dysdera; species Dysdera silvatica. Next base: position 7,923 of record QLNU02006807.1, on the reverse strand, counting down.
AATGAAGGAATGCTTAGAATGGTCCGTGAGCGACCAAAGTTTGAGAAACACTGCTCTAGGGCTTTGAAATTGACATTTTGTCTTGCCTTATTTCTGAGTTAACTTTCCTATCTTCCTTGCAGCATCAAACATAAGGAATGGATCTATTTTTGGAAAAGTCTATCTTATTTGTAATTAGTTAAATATTTTTTATTTGATTAATGCTATTTGTGATGTAGAAGGTATATGTTGATTAATTTATCTTAGAATTACATTAATATATTATAATTATAAATATAATTATAGTAATTATTATTGTAATATTTTAATGTATCTTAATTTATTTATAACAACGTTTTCCTTTAATGTCAGAGAGAATGCTGTAATGTCAAATGATTCATCCAAAAATTATATGTTGTTGTTGCTAACACGTCTTTAATATTTGTGTATTGAACATAATTTACCTTCTCGTTAAATGGAACTGACATTTGTTAAATGAAAATCCTTTACAATATTAGAATCTACCGAATAAATTGTTTCATTGAATTTGTGAAGAAGACGTTTACCTTGTTTCGAAAATTGTTTATATAATGTTTATGTGTTTATTTAATTACACCATTTATGGCATATGGTGTGTTTAGTGTTAGCAAAGTTTTTCTCTAAACCATATCTATGATTTTAGTTCCTTAATTTATTTTCTATGTAGAAACTTGTTTTCCTGGTGCGAGACTGGAGTTACCCTTATGATGCTCCCTACGGAGAAGATGGTGGCCAAACTATTTTGGAAAGGAGACTTCAGGTAAGAAACAATTACCATGTCTCATACGCAGATCGTAAATTTTCTTTAAACTCGGTGCTTTGTGCAGAAGGCAGTTCTGATGATTCTTAAAGGACCTGGTATATTATAGCCTATAAGTGTTTTCCGTTAGTATTGCCCTGAAGTCAACTTCTTGTTCAATAGATATGACTAAGTCTTTAAGGAGCTTCAACGTTTTACGGTCTTGTTTGCTATTGAAAGAAACATAGAAAATTGAATGGTTCTGGGCTGCAGCAGTGCAATATTTCCTAAGAGATGAATAAAAACCTTGTTTAGTGCATTATGCAAGGATGGAACAGATGCACTGAAATGATATTGCCGCCCATACATGTGCTGAACTTAACAATTTCTGTAAAATTGCACCGGACTGCATTGAAACTTTCCATTGTGTCGAACTGCACTGAATATTAAATTTCTTGCAGTGCCAAAATGCAATTTCGCTTTTGTCAAAATTACGTTTCGTCTTTGTATCTCGTAGCACCAAATTTTATTTCCTGTGAAATCTTGGCACCCAATTTTTCTCAAAATTACTGTATTTCTAGTTTTCCTGGCACTTAAAGTAAATTGCTATTTGTGCAACTGAGCGATAGAATCGCTAGACAGCGTGGTTGCCCCGAGCAGGGGCTGGCCCCTTACCTCTGACTTTTGAGTTTTATTAATTAGTCTATGGGTTCCACTTACTAAAAAGAAACAAGGATGAAAACATTTGCGCCCCCCCCCCCCTCGAAAATTCCTGCTGGCAATGTTGTGGGACAGGGAAGGTAAAGACAAAGAACATGGAAGGGGGAGAAGTTAAGTAAGAGATAATGTAAAACTGGTAACTGCACTGCCCCTATAGCTTTACTCAATTTTGTACAGCAGAGAAGCCACCTCATTCAAAGAGGGGCTTTACTGTTCCATTCTTTTAATACTAAGCAATCGCCACTTACTACAGATGTAGACACACACACGTATATGTATATATATTTTTTTGTCTTTTAAATGAATTATTAATACATTTTATTAATACTTTTAAATGAACTTAATACTTTTAAATGAATTATTAAATTTAAGTATTTGTATTTTCAATTAAATTTTTGGATGTTTTTACCAAGCATGATTTTATTTTTAAAAAAAGTCAACTACTTATTTTTCAAGGAAGTGAAAACTTCATAAGGCAACGAAATTAGAATCTTTAAAAAGAACACATTTTTGTAAATATTCATTGAACTTTATTTACAGCAATGGCATAGGAAAGGGTGCTCAAGCCCCCTTCCCCCCAATGTGATATAAAAACACATTTTCATTAAGGCTGCATCACATAATCTTCTTTAAAGCCAGTTAAGCTTTAGTTTTGAATTATTAATAGTAATACTTAAATTAGTTTTGAATTTATGCTCTACTAATTCATGAAATATATATTTACACCCATCTGCCTACTTTTATTTTTCAAATGTATCAAATCTCAATATTTGGTTTTATAAGAGTGAAATTCATTTACAATTTACTTACACATATTTATTCTTTGGTTTTTTTCCCATGGCATTGCCAGGGTAAAATTTTTACAATTCCTTTATAACTGCCACATTATGCAAGTCGCTAACTTTTATTAGCTGCCTTTTCCTGTTTTGGCAATTGACGTCGAACCAGTGGTGCTTCCAAGATTTCTCCTTGGGTAGGCATAGGTGCCAATCCTTCCAATTTACCCAGAAGGCTTCCAATCTTCCGGTCAGAAAACAATTTCTTCCGATTTTTGGAGATTTCGTCTAAAATCTCCAGTGTTTTTTGAAATACTGATTTTTTAAAAAACAATTTAAATACTTATTTTTCTTGATGCGTATTTACTTAAATTTTTGCACATACTCTGCCTTGAAGTAGAAAAAGAAACCCACTGGTGAGGTGCAGGATTCTAGTGTTTGCACCAATTTCCACTTCGTCTCCAGAGTGAAAATTGATGTGTTTTCTGTACATCTTTGATGAATTTAATTTGATATACAGAAATTTCCTCTCCAAATTTAGATCTGGTATATACACAATGAAATCTGTCTTTAATGATACTCCCTGCGGTGGCACAGTGTGGTAACAAGCTTCGCTAGTGTGCTGTTAACTTGGTTTCAACTCCCAATGGTGCAAAGAAAGCTTACTCAGAGATCTCATAAAAAGATCGCACTGCTCACCGTAGTCCGGGATTTGGTTCCCTAGGCCATAAGAGGTTCGGATTCCTCGGAAAACAGTAGGCCCCGGCGCAGCATGACCATTGTAGTCCTTGATGCATAAAACCACAAACAAACTATAATGATAGTTTCTCCCAGTCCTTACAGTGATAGTTCAACATGTTTAGACGTGTCTGTAATAGTATATGTTCACCCGATTCCTTGAGTATCATTATGGACAAGTTTCGCTATATATGTATAGCATGGGTGTTGGTAAGTGCATTCGTTATAATTCAGAAAATAATTTTTTTCTGTTTTCTGTTCTATTTTTAAGTCGCCTAAAAATACTGATGACCTTGAAGTCCTTAAATAGTTACCAGAAACTTTGAAATAGAGCTAACGATTGTGGGATCTTTAAAAGAAATCCCAAGATGACTTGGGAGCTTTCGAATAAATAGTGACAACAATACGTCTGAGAAATTTTAGTGCACTCGTAGAAGTCATTGCAAATAATTCAAAGATTATATCGGAATGGATAATTAATATCATAAGAGTTGTTAGGAAGATACTAGTGATATGGGATATTTAATACTTCTGTGTAATATAAAAATGAAACTTTAAAATATAATGAAAAATGTTTTTATATACCATTCATTAGTTTGTTTCGGTAGTAATTGCATTATGTATTCTCAGATTTCGGAGAAGCAACATCCTCAGCTGCAGCAGCTGCGTCGTCATATCAAATCATGCTTCTCCGAAGTGTCGTGCTTCCTTCTACCCCATCCTGGTTTAGAAGTCGCTACCAATGCATCATTTGACGGGAAATTATCAGGTGTGAATTTAAAAGTATACAAAGGAGTTTTTTATAAAAAAATTTCTGAGATAAATTATTTTTTTAACTTGCTTGTTTGTTTTGTTTAATAGCATTTATTTTTTTTTTGTAATGATGTGTTAAAAAAAATCTTTCCCTTATCTTTTGTAGAAAAAAGAATTATGTCTTTAAATTTTTTTTAATCGAAGCAAGCTACAAATAATTATTGATGTGCTGTTTGTTTAAATTATTTTTTTAAAGTAATTTTTTTTTTTTCAACTTGTTAGATATTCGAGACGAATTTAAGGAACACTTGAAAGTTCTCATTCCACAGTTAATCGCTCCTGAAAATTTGTTGCCGAAAAAAATTGGAGGACAGTGTGTCACAGCCAAGGAATTGATCTCTTATTTTAAGGTATGGATGACACTGACATGTATTTTAAGGGTTGGTGGGGGGGGGGAGGGGGGTGCAACTGACATGTGTATTTATTGCTTATTGTAGTAGGTGGTTGCATTGAAGACCACTGTTTTTTGTGTGTTTCAATGTTTATTTTTATAACAAATTGTATATTACATTAGTCAAAGTATTTACTCCTGGAAGCTATCATATTTTTCTAATAGATGTTAAATGCTACGGTGATGGAAGGCTCTGTCCTTTGAAGCTATCTACTTAGCAACTCATTTTTCGATTTTTTCATAATTACCGAAGTAGGTATCTTCCACAGCATGTTGTATCAAGCAGAATGAGTGTGGTAGTCAGATGGCACCAGGTTTGGGGAATACGCTGGGTGTGGAAGAACCTCCTGTTCAAGCTCTGCCAGTTTCTGTTTGCCGACTAAAACCGTATGAGATTGAGCATTATCATGTAGAAGAGTAACTTTTCAGCGATTCGGTGCAATGGATGGTCCTTTTTTGCATCAAATTATTTAAACACTCCAGTTCTTATATTGAGAAACAATTTTTATCAACTTTTTTAAGGCCTAGTAATATTTGCGCCGATGTTATGACATGGTTAGATGGTGAAACGTTTGCAAAGAAAAGAAACGTTTTCTGCATCTGGTGGCGCATGATCCTGGCCGCTGGTGAGCTCCTACCTGGATTGTAGAAGGAGTCATGGAGATGATGTCCCACCGGATCACGGAAAATATTTTTTGCGAATGTTTACAAAATCTAATCACTCTTTATCGACATTATGTCTACGCCTAAAAAGTTGATAAGACTTCTTAATTCTTTCGTAGTGTTTGGCTTAATATAAATAAAAAAGCTGCGGTTCTTCTTTATAATATTGGTGACTGTTTCCTTAGGTTTTTAGCAGCTTATGTAATAAAGCACACCCTCCGTATCCAACTAAATGCACAGCAAAAGCTTTGACTATGCTTTTTTGCTTTGGTACTTCAGCGTTGGTGGTTGTGAAGCCAAGCCAAGCACATCCTGTCTTATGGGACGCCTACAAACATAGTTTGTTTAATCCCCCACGGAATGGAGAGAGATGAGATGGGGTTTTGGGTGGAATGGCTGGGGTAGGTAAGAATTAAATTAATAAAAAGTTTTATATGCTTGGATGGCTGAATTTGGAATAACAGGAATTTTAAAAGGGAAAATTTTGAGAATTAGAGGCCAAAATTGGTTGTAATAGCCAATGAGAAAGGCGGGGAGCGCGGTCCAATGGTAACGGAGAAGCCGCCAGGGCTGTGACGTCAAGCCTCGAGTTGGGAGGGAGGAGCAATTGCTCGTCTGTTTTTGCAGTGGTGGTGATGGCGAGGTATTTATAGTTCGGTGGTTTTGAACTGTGTTGTTTCGATGTTATTTGTATATTTACCCAGTGCTCTAAGTAAATGGGAGGGAAAAGGAAAGGATGGGAAGGCAAGTTTTGAAATGAGAAGGGAGTAAAAGATGGGAATGAAAGATGGAATGGAAAGTGGAAGGTTTTTTTTTTTTATAATATTATTAAAGATGTCTGGGTGGTAAAATGCCGCTGTTAATAGTAATAGGGGCTGGAACCAATGCTAGGTTCAGTAGAGCGGTCTGGGGGTGAGGGTGTAGTGGGGGGCAATGGCTAGTAGTGGCCGGACAGTAATAATGTTGACGGGATACTGTAGTTGGGTTGTACCATGAGGGGGCTATGGGGGCCTTGGTAAAATTGTTTGTGGGGTCGTTCGTCTGTTGTGAGGGTGTAGTGGGGGGCTAGCAGTGGCCGGACCATAATATTGTTGACGGGGGTACTGTGATTGAGTTGTACCATGGGGGGGCTGTGGGGGGCCTTGGTAAAATTGTTTGTGGGGTCG
>QLNU02006801.1:0-12793 GCA_006491805.2 Dysdera silvatica | reverse complement strand
GAGAAGTCTATGCATGCTATAGACTTCGAAAGAAAAGCCAGGAATTTACCACTACACAAACAAATAAACATTCAACAACACATACGCAATCAGGACCAAAACAGAACAACAATACAGAAAGGTCACAAAATATCCACATTGCATCAAAACAAATTATTAGAAGGACACACAAGTAGACAAGAGAAAGCTATTTACTGGAAGCGTGTGAATGTTATGAGCCTCCTAATGGCGTGTGAATGTATTAAAGATCTTAAAGTGTGAATGTTATAAGCTTCCGAGAAGTCTATGCATGCCATAGACTTCGAAAGAAAAGCCAGGAATTTACCACTTCGCAAACAAATAAACATTCAACAACACATACGCAATCAGGACCAAAACAGAACAACGATACAGAAAGGTCACAAAATATCCACATTGCATCAAAACAAATTATTAGAAGGACACACAAGTAGACAAGAGAAAGCTATTTACTGGAAGCGTGTGAATGCTATGAGCCTCCTAAAGGCGTGTGAATGTATTAAAGATCTTAAAGTGTGAATGTTATAAGCTTCCGAGAAGTCTATGCATGCCATAGACTTCGAAAGAAAAGCCAGGAATTTGCCACTTCACAAACAAATAAACATTCAACAACACATAGGCAATCAGAACCAAAACAGAACAACAATACAGAAAGGTCACAAAATATCCACATTGCATCTAAACAGCATATTAGAAGGACACACAAGTAGACAAGAGAAAGCTATTTACTGGAAGCGTGTGTATGCTATGAGTCTCCTAAAGACGTGTGAATGTTATGAGCCTCCTAAAGGCGTGTGAATGTATTAAAGATCTTAAAGTGTGAATGTTATAAGCTTCCGAGAAGTCTATGCATGCCTTAGACTTCGAAAGAAAAGCCAGGAATTTACCACTACACAAACAGATAAACATTCAACCACACACGCAATCAGAACAAAAACAGAACAACAATACAGAAAGGTCACAGAATATCCACATTGCATCAAAACAAATTATTAGAAGGACACACAAGTAGACAGGAGAAAGCTATTTACTGGAAGCGTGTGAATGCTATGAGTCTCCTAAAGACGTGTGAGTGTTATGTGCCTCCTAAAGGCGTGTGAATGTATTAAACATCTTAAAGTGTGAATGTTATAAGCTTCCGAGAAGTCTATGCATGCCATAGACTTAAAAAGAAAAGCCAGGAATTTACCACTACACAAACAAATAAACATTCAACAACACATACGCAATCAGGAACAAAACAGAACAACAATACAGCAAGGTCACAAAATATCCACATTGCATCAAAACAAATTATTAGAAGGACACACAAGTAGACAAGAGACAGCTATTTACTGGAAGCGTTTGAATGATATGAGTCTCCTAAAGACGTGAATGGTTAAAAATCTTAAAGTGTGAATGTTATTGCCTTTGTGTCTATGCCTGCCATAGACTTCGAATGAAAAGCCAGGAATTTACCACTTCACAAACAAATAAACATTCAACAACACATACGCAATCAGAACAAAAACAGAACAAAAATACAAAAAGGTCACAGAATATCCACATTGCATCTAAACAGCATATTCGAAGGACACACAAGTAGACAACAGAAAGCTATTTACTGGAAGCGCGTGAATGCTATGAGCCTCCTAAAGGCGTATGAATGTATTAAAGATCTTAAAGTGTGAATGTTATAAGCTTCCGAGAAGTCTATGCATGCCATAGACTTCGAAAGAAAAGCCAGGAATTTACCACTTCACAAACAAATAAACATTCAACGACACATAGGCAATCAGGACCAAAACAGAACAACAATACAGAAAGGTCACAGAATATCCACATTGCATCAAAACAAATTATTAGAAGGACACACAAGTAGACAAGAGAAAGCTATTTACTGGAAGCGTGTGAATGCTATGAGCCTCCTAAAGGCGTGTGAATGTATTAAAGATCTTAAAGTGTGAATGTTATAAGCTTCCGAGAAGTCTATGCATGCCATAGACTTCGAAAGAAAAGCCAGGAATTTACCACTTCGCAAACAAATAAACATTCAACAACACATACGCAATCAGGACCAAAACAGAACAACAATACAGAAAGGTCACAAAATATCCACATTGCATCAAAACAAATTATTAGAAGGACACACAAGTAGACAAGAGACAGCTATTTACTGGAAGCGTTTGAATGATATGAGTCTCCTAAAGACGTGTGAATGTTATGAGCCTCCTAAAGGCGTGTGAATGTATTAAAAATCTTAAAGTGTGAATGTTATAAGCTTCCGAGAAGTCTATGCATGCCATAGACTTCGAAAGAAAAGCCAGGAATTTACCACTTCGCAAACAAATAAACATTCAACAACACATACGCAATCAGGACCAAAACAGAACAACGATACAGAAAGGTCACAAAATATCCACATTGCATCAAAACAAATTATTAGAAGGACACACAAGTAGACAAGAGAAAGCTATTTACTGGAAGCGTGTGAATGCTATGAGCCTCCTAAAGGCGTGTGAATGTATTAAAGATCTTAAAGTGTGAATGTTATAAGCTTCCGAGAAGTCTATGCCTGCCATAGACTTCGAAAGAAAAGCCAGGAATTTACCACTTCACAAACAAATAAACATTCAACAACACATACGCAATCAGGACCAAAACAGAACAACAATACAGAAAGGTCACAGAATATCCACATTGCATCAAAACAAATTATTAGAAGGACACACAAGTAGACAGGAGAAAGCTATTTACTGGAAGCGTGTGAATGCTATGAGTCTCCTAAAGACGTGTGAGTGTTATGTGCCTCCTAAAGGCGTGTGAATGTATTAAACATCTTAAAGTGTGTCAATGTTATAAGCTTCCGAGAAGTCTATGCCTGCCATAGACTTCGAAAGAAAAGCCAGGAATTTACCACTTGACAAACAAATAAACATTCAACAACACATACACAATCAGAACCAAAACAGAACAACAATACAGAAAGGTCACAAAATATCCACATTGCATCAAAACAAATTATTAGAAGGATACACAAGTAGACAAGAGAAAGCTATTTACTGGAAGCGTGTGAATGCTATGAGTCTCCTAAAGGCGTGTGAATGTTATGAGCCTCCTAAAGGCGTGTGAATGTATTAAAGATCTTAAAGTGTGAATGTTATAAGCTTCCGAGAAGTCTATGCATGCCATAGACTTCTAAAGAAAAGCCAGGAATTTACCACTTCACAAACAAATAAACATTCAACAACACATACGCAATCAGGACCAAAACAGAACAACAATACAGCAAGGTCACAAAATATCCACATTGCATCAAAACAAATTATTAGAAGGATACACAAGTAGACAAGAGAAAGCTATTTACTGGAAGCGTGTGAATGCTATGAGTCTCCTAAAGACGTGTGAATGTTATGAGCCTCCTAAAGGCGTGTGGATGTATTAAAGATCTTAAAGTGTGAATGTTATAAGCTTCCGAGAAGTCTATGCATGCCATAGACTTCGAAAGAAAAGCCAGGAATTTACCACTTCGCAAACAAATAAACATTCAACAACACATACACAATCAGAACCAAAACAGAACAACAATACAGAAAGGTCACAAAATATCCACATTGCATCAAAACAAATTATTAGAAGGACACACAAGTAGACAGGAGAAAGCTATTTACTGGAAGCGTGTGAATGCTATGAGTCTCCTAAAGACGTGTGAGTGTTATGTGCCTCCTAAAGGCGTGTGAATGTATTAAACATCTTAAAGAGTGTGAATGTTATAAGCTTCCGAGAAGTCTATGCATGCCATAGACTTCGAAAGAAAAGCCAGGAATTTACCACTTCGCAAACAAATAAACATTCAACAACACATACGCAATCAGGACCAAAACAGAACAACGATACAGAAAGGTCACAAAATATCCACATTGCATCAAAACAAATTATTAGAAGGACACAAGTAGACAAGAGAAAGCTATTTACTGGAAGCGTGTGAATGTTATGAGCCTCCTAATGGCGTGTGAATGTATTAAAGATCTTAAAGTGTGAATGTTATAAGCTTCCGAGAAGTCTATGCATGCCATAGACTTCGAAAGAAAAGCCAGAAATTTACCACTTCACAAACAAATAAACATTCAACAACACATACACAATCAGAACCAAAACAGAACAACAATACAGAAAGGTCACAAAATATCCACATTGCATCTAAACAGCATATTAGAAGGACACACAAGTAGACAAGAGAAAGCTATTTACTGGAAGCGTGTGAATGCTATGAGCCTCCTAAAGGCGTGTGAATGTATTAAAGATCTTAAAGTGTGAATGTTATAAGCTTCCGAGAAGTCTATGCATACCATAGACTTCGAAAGAAAAGCCAGGAATTTACCACTACACAAACAGATAAACATTCAACAACACACACGCAATCAGAACAACAATACAGAAAGGTCACAGAACATCCACATTGCATCTAAACAGCATATTAGAAGGACCCACAAGTAGACAAGAGAAAGCTATTTACTGGAAGCGTGTGAAGGCTATGAGTCTCCTAAAGACGTGTGAATGTATTAAAGATCTTAAAGTGTGAATGTTATAAGCTTCCGAGAAGTCTATGCATGCCATAGACTTCGAAAGAAAAGCCAGGAATTTACCACTTCGCAAACAAATAAACATTCAACAACACATACGCAATCAGGACCAAAACAGAACAACGATACAGAAAGGTCACAAAATATCCACATTGCATCAAAACAAATTATTAGAAGGACACACAAGTAGACAGGAGAAAGCTATTTACTGGAAGCGTGTGAATGCTATGAGTCTCCTAAAGACGTGTGAGTGTTATGTGCCTCCTAAAGGCGTGTGAATGTATTAAACATCTTAAAGAGTGTGAATGTTATAAGCTTCCGAGAAGTCTATGCATGCCATAGACTTCGAAAGAAAAGCCAGGAATTTACCACTTCGCAAACAAATAAACATTCAACAACACATACACAATCAGAACCAAAACAGAACAACAATACAGAAAGGTCACAAAATATCCACATTGCATCAAAACAAATTATTAGAAGGATACACAAGTAGACAAGAGAAAGCTATTTACTGGAAGCGTGTGAATGCTATGAGTCTCCTAAAGACGTGTGAATGTATTAACGATCTTAAAGTGTGAATGCTATGAAAGCTCGAGAAGTCTATGCGCAGACTTCCCCGAAAGAAAAGCCAGAATTTACCACTCGCAAACAAATAAACATTCAACAACACATACGCAATCAGGACAAGACAGAACTACACAATACAGAAAGGCCATAGAATATCCACATTGCATCAAACAAATTATTAGAAGGATACCAAGTAGACAGGAGAAAGCTAGTTACTGGAAGCGTGGGAATTCCCATGAGCCTCCTAAAGGCGTGTGAATGTATTAAAGATCTTAAAGTGTGAATGTTATAGCCTCCAGAAGTCTATGCATGCCATAGACTTCGAAAGAAAAGCCAGGAATTTACCACTTCACAAACAAATAAACATAAAACAACACATACCTAATCAGGACCAAAACAGAACAACAATACAGAAAGGTCACACAATATCCACATTGCATCAAAACAAATTATTAGAAGGACACACAAGTAGACAAGAGAAAGCTATTTACTGGAAGGTAAGCGAATGTTATGAGCCTCCTAAAGGCGTGTGAATGTATTAAAATCTTAAAGTGTGAATGTTATAAGCTACCGAGAAGTCTATGCCTGCCATAGACTTCTAAAGAAAAGCCAGGAATTTACCACTTGACAAACAAATAAACATTCAACAACACATACGCAATCAGAACAAAAACAGAACAAAAATACAGAAAGGTCACAGAATATCCACATTGCATCTAAACAGCATATTTGAAGGACACACAAGTAGACAAGAGAAAGCTATTTACTGGAAGCGTGTGAATGTTATGAGCCTCCAAAGGCGTGTGAATGTATTAAAATCTTAAAGTGTGAATAAGAGAAGCTCAGAAGTCTATGCATTACAGACTTCGAAAGAAAAGCTGTGAATTTACCACTTCGCAAACAAATAACACCCAAACAACATAATCAGACCAAGACAGAACCACAATACAGAGCCAATAGAATATCCACATTGCATCAAAACAAATTATTAGAAGGACACACAAGTAGACAAGAGAAAGCTATTTACTGGAAGCGTGTGAATGTTATGAGCCTCCTAAAGGCGTGTGAATGTATTAAACATCTTAAAGTGTGAATGTTATAAGCTTCCGAGAAGTCTATGCATGCCATAGACTTCGAAAGAAAAGCCAGGAATTTACCACTTCACAAACAAATAAACATTCAACAACACATACGCAATCAGAACAAAAACAGAACAAAAATACAAAAAGGTCACAGAATATCCACATTGCATCTAAACAGCATATTCGAAGGACACACAAGTAGACAACAGAAAGCTATTTACTGGAAGCGCGTGAATGCTATGAGCCTCCTAAAGGCGTATGAATGTATTAAAGATCTTAAAGTGTGAATGTTATAAGCTTCCGAGAAGTCTATGCATGCCATAGACTTCGAAAGAAAAGCCAGGAATTTGCCACTTCACAAACAAATAAACATCCAACAACACATACTCAATCAGAACAAAAACAGAACAAAAATACAGAAAGGTCACAAAATATCCACATTGCATCAAAACAGCATATTGAAGTACAAGTAGACAGGAGAAAGCCATTTACTTCCGGAAGCGTGAATGTTATGAGCCTCCTAAAGGCGTGTGAATGTATTAAAGATCTTAAAGTGTGAATGTTATAAACTTCCGAGAAGTCTATGCATGCCATAGACTTCGAAAGAAAAGCCAGGAATTTACCACTTCGCAAACAAATAAACATTCAACAACACATACACAATCAGAACCAAAACAGAACAACAATACAGAAAGGTCACAAAATATCCACATTGCATCAAAACAAATTATTAGAAGGACACACAAATAGACAAGAGACAGCTATTTACTGGAAGCGTGTGAATGATATGAGTCTCCTAAAGACGTGTGAATGTTATGAGCCTCCTAAAGGCGTGTGAATGTATTAAAGATCTTAAAGTGTGAATGTTATAAGCTTCCAAGAAGTCTATGCCTGCCATAGACTTCAAAAGAAAAGCCAGGAATTTGCCACTTCACAAACAAATAAACATCCAACAACACATACGCAATCAGAACAAAAACAGAACAAAAATACAGAAAGGTCACAAATATCCACATTGCATCACAACAAATTATTAGAAGGACACACAAGTAGACAAGAGAAAGCTATTTACTGGAAGCGTGTGAATGCTATGAGTCTCCTAAAGACGTGTGAATGTTATGAGTCTCCTAAAGGCGTGTGAATGTATTAAAGATCTTAAAGTGTGAATGTTATAAGCTCCCGAGAAGTCTATGCCTGCCATAGACTTCGAAAGAAAAGCCAGGAATTTACCACTTGACAAACAAATAAACATTCAACAACACATACGCAATCAGGACAAAAACAGAACAAAAATACAGAAAGGTCACAAAATATCCACATTGCATCAAAACAAATTATTAGAAGGACACACAAGTAGACAAGAGACAGCTATTTACTGGAAGCGTGTGAATGTTATGAGTCTCCTAAAGACGTGTGAATGCATTAAAGATCTTAAAGCGTGAATGTTATAAGCTTCCGAGAAGTCTATGCATGCTATAGACTTCGAAAGAAAAGCCAGGAATTTACCACTACACAAACAAATAAACATTCAACAACACATACGCAATCAGAACAAAAACAGAACAAAAATACAAAAATGTCACAGAATATCCACATTGCATCTAAACAGCATATTCGAAGGACACACAAGTAGACAAGAGAAAGCTATTTACTGGAAGCGTGTGAATGCTATGAGTCTCCTAAAGACGTGTGAATGTTATGAGCCTCCTAAATGCGTGTGAATGTATTAAAGATCTTAAAGTGTGAATGTTATAAGCTTCCGAGAAGTCTATGCATGCCATAGACTTCGAAAGAAAAGCCAGGAATTTACCACTTCGCAAACAAATAAACATTCAACAACACATACACAATCAGAACCAAAACAGAACAACAATACAGAAAGGTCACAAAATATCCACATTGCATCAAAACAAATTATTAGAAGGATACACAAGTAGACAAGAGAAAGCTATTTACTGGAAGCGTGTGAATGCTTATGAGCCTCCTAAAGGCGTGTGAATGCATTAAACATCTTAAAGTGTGAATGTTATAAGCTTCCGAGAAGTCTATGCCTGCCATAGACTTAGAAAGAAAAGCCAGGAATTTACCACTTGACAAACAAATAAACATTCAACAACACATACGCAATCAGGACCAAAACAGAACAACAATACAGAAAGGTCACAGAATATCCACATTGCATCAAAACAAATTATTAGAAGGACACACAAGTAGACAAGAGAAAGCTATTTACTGGAAGCGTGTGAAAGTTATGAGCCTCCTAAAGGCGTGTGAATGCATTAAAGATCTTAAAGTGTGAATGTTATAAGCTTCCGAGAAGTCTATGCATGCCATAGACTTCGAAAGAAAAACCAGGAATTTACCACTACACAAACAAATAAACATTCAACAACACATACGCAATCAGAACAACAATACAGAAAGGTCACAGAACATCCACATTGCATCTAAACAGCATATTAGAAGGACACACTAGTAGACAAGAGAAAGCTAATTACTGGAAGCGTGTGAATGTTATGAGTCTCCTAAAGACGTGTGAATGTATTAAAGATCTTAAAGTGTGAATGTTATAAGCTTCCGAGAAGTCTATGCATGCCATAGACTTCGAAAGAAAAGCCAGGAATTTGCCACTTCACAAACAAATAAACATCCAACAACACATACTCAATCAGAACAAAAACAGAACAAAAATACAGAAAGGTCACAAAATATCCACATTGCATCAAAACAAATTATTAGAAGGACACACAAGTAGACAAGAGATAGCTATTTACTGGAAGCGTGTGAATGCTATGAGTCTCCTAAAGACGTGTGAATGTTATGAGCCTCCTAAAGGCGTGTGAATGCATTAAACATCTTAAAGTGTGAATGTTATAAGCTTCCGAGAAGTCTATGCCTGCCATAGACTTAGAAAGAAAAGCCAGGAATTTACCACTTGACAAACAAATAAACATTCAACAACACATACGCAATCAGGACCAAAACAGAACAACAATACAGAAAGGTCACAGAATATCCACATTGCATCAAAACAAATTATTAGAAGGACACACAAGTAGACAAGAGAAAGCTATTTACTGGAAGCGTGTGAATGCTATGAGCCTCCTAAAGGCGTGTGAATGTATTAAAGATCTTAAAGTGTGAATGTTATAAGCTTCCCAGAAGTCTATGCCTGCCAGAGACTTCGAAAGAAAAGCCAGGAATTTGCCACTTCACAAACAAATAAACATTCAACAACACATACGCAATCAGGACCAAAACAGTACAACAATACAGAAAGGTCACAAAATATCCACATTGAATCAAAACAGCATATTAGAAGGATACACAAGTAGACAAGAGAAAGCTATTTACTGGAAGCGTGTGAATGTTATGAGTCTCCTAAAGACGTGTGAATGTTATGAGCCTCCTAAAGGCGTGTGAATGTATTAAAGATCTTAAAGTGTGAATGTTATAAGCTTCCGAGAAGTCTATGCATGCCATAGACTTCGAAAGAAAAGCCAGGAATTTACCACTTCGCAAACAAATAAACATTCAACAACACATACGCAATCAGGACCAAAACAGAACAACGATACAGAAAGGTCACAAAATATCCACATTGCATCAAAACAAATTATTAGAAGGACACACAAGTAGACAAGAGACAGCTATTTACTGGAAGTGTGTGAATGATATGAGTCTCCTAAAGACGTGTGAATGTTATGAGCCTCCTAAAGGCGTGTGAATGTATTAAAGATCTTAAAGTGTGAATGTTATAAGCTTCCGAGAAGTCTATGCATGCCATAGACTTCGAAAAAAAAGCCAGGAATTTACCACTACACAAACAAATAAACATTCAACAACACATACACAATCAGAACAAAAACAGAACAACAATACAGAAAGGTCACAGAACATCCACATTGCATCTAAACAGCATATTAGAAGGACACACAAGTAGAAAAGAGAAAGCTATTTACTGGAAGCGTGTGAATGTTATGAGTCTCCTAAAGGCGTGTGAATGTATTAAAGATCTTAAAGTGTGAATGTTATAAGCTTCCGAGAAGTCTATGCATGCCTTAGACTTCGAAAGAAAAGCCAGGAATTTACCACTACACAAACAGATAAACATTCAACCACACACGCAATCAGAACAAAAACAGAACAACAATACAGAAAGGTCACAGAATATCCACATTGCATCAAAACAAATTATTAGAAGGACACACAAGTAGACAAGAGAAAGCTATTTACTGGAAGCGTGTGAATGCTATGAGTCTCCTAAAGACGTGTGAATGTTATGAGCCTCCTAAAGGCGTGTGAATCTATTAAAGATCTTAAAGTGTGAATGTTATAAGCTTCCGAGAAGTCTATGCATGCCATAGACTTCGAAAGAAAAGCCAGGAATTTACCACTTCGCAAACAAATAAACATTCAACAACACATACACAATCAGAACCAAAACAGAACAACAATACAGAAAGGTCACAAAATATCCACAGTGCATCAAAACAAATTATTAGAAGGACACACAAGTAGACAAGAGAAAGCTATTTACTGGAAGCGTGTGAATGCTATGAGCCTCCTAAAGGCGTGTGAATGTATTAAAGATCTTAAAGTGTGAATGTTAAAAGCTTCCGAGAAGTCTATGCCTGCCATAGACTTCAAAAGAAAAGCCAGGAATTTGCCACTTCACAAACAAATAAACATCCAACAACACATACGCAATCAGGACCAAAACAGAACAACAATACAGAAAGGTCACAGAATATCCACATTGCATCTAAACAGCATATTAGAAGGACACACAAGTAGACAAGAGAAAGCTATTTACTGGAAGCGTGTGAATGTTATGAGCCTCCTAATGGCGTGTGAATGTATTAAAGATCTTAAAGTGTGAATGTTATAAGCTTCCGAGAAGTCTATGCATGCCATAGACTTCGAAAGAAAAGCCAGGAATTTACCACTTCGCAAACAAATAAACATTCAACAACACATACGCAATCAGGACCAAAACAGAACAACGATACAGAAAGGTCACAAAATATCCACATTGCATCAAAACAAATTATTAGAAGGACACACAAGTAGACAAGAGAAAGCTATTTACTGGAAGCGTGTGAATGCTATGAGCCTCCTAAAGGCGTGTGAATGTATTAAAGATCTTAAAGTGTGAATGTTATAAGCTTCCGAGAAGTCTATGCATGCCATAGACTTCGAAAGAAAAGCCAGGAATTTGCCACTTCACAAACAAATAAACATTCAACAACACATAGGCAATCAGAACCAAAACAGAACAACAATACAGAAAGGTCACAAAATATCCACATTGCATCTAAACAGCATATTAGAAGGACACACAAGTAGACAAGAGAAAGCTATTTACTGGAAGCGTGTGTATGCTATGAGTCTCCTAAAGACGTGTGAATGTTATGAGCCTCCTAAAGGCGTGTGAATGTATTAAAGATCTTAAAGTGTGAATGTTATAAGCTTCCGAGAAGTCTATGCATGCCTTAGACTTCGAAAGAAAAGCCAGGAATTTACCACTACACAAACAGATAAACATTCAACCACACACGCAATCAGAACAAAAACAGAACAACAATACAGAAAGGTCACAGAATATCCACATTGCATCAAAACAAATTATTAGAAGGACACACAAGTAGACAGGAGAAAGCTATTTACTGGAAGAAAGCGTGTAGATACTATGAACCTCTAAAAAGAATGTATTAAAGATCTTAAAGTGTGAATGTTATAAGCTTCCGAGAAGTCTATGCATGCCATAGACTTCGAAAGAAAAGCCAGGAATTTACCACTTCATAAACAAATAAACATTCAACAACACATACACAATCAGAACCAAAACAGAACAACAATACAGAAAGGTCACAAAATATCCACATTGCATCTAAACAGCATATTAGAAGGACACACAAGTAGACAAGAGAAAGCTATTTACTGGAAGCGTGTGAATGCTATGTCTCTCCTAAAGACGTGTGAATGTATTAAAGATCTTAAAGTGTGAATGTTATAAGCTTCCGAGAAGTCTATGCCTGCCACAGACTTCGAAAGAAAAGCCAGGAATTTGCCACTTCACAAACAAATAAACATCCAACAACACATACGCAATCAGGACCAAAACAGAACAACAATACAGAAAGGTCACAGAATATCCACATTGCATCAAAACAAATTATTAGAAGGACACACAAGTAGACAGGAGAAAGCTATTTACTGGAAGCGTGTGAATGCTATGAGTCTCCTAAAGACGTGTGAGTGTTATGTGCCTCCTAAAGGCGTGTGAATGTATTAAACATCTTAAAGTGTGTCAATGTTATAAGCTTCCGAGAAGTCTATGCCTGCCATAGACTTCGAAAGAAAAGCCAGGAATTTACCACTTGACAAACAAATAAACATTCAACAACACATACACAATCAGAACCAAAACAGAACAACAATACAGAAAGGTCACAAAATATCCACATTGCATCAAAACAAATTATTAGAAGGATACACAAGTAGACAAGAGAAAGCTATTTACTGGAAGCGTGTGAATGCTATGAGTCTCCTAAAGGC
>QLNU02006800.1:25000-37500 GCA_006491805.2 Dysdera silvatica | reverse complement strand
TCTGTATGAGGTGTTGAGACGGAATGAGAAACGGAAACGCGATAGATGCATGTTAAAACAGCTCATTAAATATGTGGAAATTTGGGAAGCCCGAAACGGTCCTAACTTTTGAATGAGTGGATGAAATCAAGTTCTGTTTTTTGTAGGAGGTGTGGAAAATTAGGGAGAAGGGTGTAAAAGAAAGAATCTCATGCGTACAACGTTTATAGATAGAACGAGAAACGAAAACGTCATCTGTCCATGTTGAAGGAGATACGTGTTCTTGCTTGGGAGTGGCGAGGCAGCAAAGTTTGTTTTTTCAATCGAAAAATCTCGTGGAAGGTGGCTGAGAAGCTTTTTAATAGATACGTTAATGTATCCTGAGTACGACGGAGTTCGTTTTTTATAAATAGCGTTATGAAAGGATGTTTTACTGGGGGGATGGGGAATAATTATGAAAAAGACTGGGTGGGTGAACCGGTCATTCGGAAGGTGGTCTTTTTTGCAGCACGTCGAACGGAGTTGGCGAGAAGTGTATATTTATGAAGTTACACGTGTTGTTAGGGAAAAAAGAAGGGGGATGGTTAAAAAAGGGGATGTATTATTGCATATTACAGCAGTTTTCGTGAAATAGTACAGCCGTAATCGCGTACAGTGAAAATCGTTCATAAAGACCTTCAAGGGACCTTGAATAGTCGATCCCTATCACCGATATTCCTCATTAAAGATTTAATTTTAAAATCCTTGTAGCCTTCGGTATGGATAATGAGATTTTTTAAACCTTTTTGTTTCAAAGTCTAAATAAAATTTCTTTAATTACAATGAGTTTCGTTATCATTTTATAGCCGCCGTAATTTCGTAGTACTTTTCTATGTTTTAAATTTAAAATTGTAAAAAGTACGGATACGAAAACCTATCTATTGAATAATGTTGTGCCCTGCAGTGTGGTAACGCCAGCTAAGTGCGCCGCTAATCCGGGTTCCCCGATGCAATAAGGACGCTTACTCAGCGAAGTCTCAATGAGAATCGCACTCGTGTATGACCTTGAACATGACCTTCTTGACATTCAATGAACGCTTACTCCGCAGGGAATCTCGTAAAGATCGCACTGCTCGTGTATGACCTTGAACTGACCTTTGAACCTTGATCATGACCTTCGTGACATTCCAGGAATGAATAACGATTTGTTTGCTTGTTTTTTTTTTTGAGGTTCGTTATCCTACGGTATTGATAATAAGATTTATTAAAGTTTTTGGTTTCAAAATCTGAATAAAAACGTCTTTAATTACAATGAGTTTATTTTCGTTTCTGTGGAAATCCTATTTATAGCGCAAGTAAATACGTAATACTTTTATGTTTTAAATTTAAAATTGTAAAAGAAAGCACTGGAGTATGGAATGTATCCTGAAGCACAACTAAAGTTCGGTTATTATTAATAGCGTTATGGAATGATGTTTTACGGAGGGATATTAAAAGACCTGGTGAACAGGTCACTCGGAAGAGTGGTCTTTGCTGCGTCAGACGGAGTGGCTTGAAAAGTGTATATTTATGAAGTTACATGTGTTATAAGGGAAAAAAAACGGTGGATGGTTCAGAAATGTATATGTAATCGCATGTTTCACCCTTTTTCGTGAAATAGTTCAGCCGTAATCGCGTACAGTGAAAATCGGTCATAAAGACCTTCAAGGGACCGAGAATAGTCGGTCCTTATAAACTATATTCCTCGTTAAAGATTTTTTTTGTAAAAGCTTTGTAGCCTACGTTATGGTTAAGGAGATTTTTTAAACCTTTTTGGGTTTCGAAATCTAAAGAACGTTGTATTTTTTTGTAATGACTTTAATTTTCGTTTGTATTCAAACCTTTTGTGAGCCGCAATTAAAGACGTAGTACTTTTTATGTTTTGAATTGTAAAAAGCACTAAATTTTGTAATGCAGAAAACGTATGTTTTGAATAATATTAATTGCCCTGCGGTGGCGCAGTGTGGTAACGCGTTCTCCTAGTGCGCCGCTAATCCGGGTTCGCCGTGCAATAATGAACGCTTACTGAGCCGAAATCTCGGGTAAAAGCACTGCACTGTCACCGTATGACCTGAACATGACCTTTGAGCCTTGATCATGACCTTTCGTGACATCTAATGAACGCTTACTCCGCAGAGATCTCGTAAAAGATCGCATTGCTCACTGTATGACCTTGAACATGACCTGAGCCTTTGATTGCGACTCGTGACACCAATGAACGCCATTCTGCAGCAGAGATCTCGTAAAGATCGCACTGCTCACTGTATGACCTTGGAACATGACCTTTCGTGGGATATTCAATGAATAAATAACGGTTTGTTTGTTTTATGAGGTTCGTTATCGTAAATATTCAGTTTTGACAGTAGTAAAAGCTCGGATATTTGTAAGGCGCATATGCGAAAACTGCGTATATGTAAAGTTTGTCGTTGACGCGTCCATTGTGAAACGTGCCGTCGAAGAGAGTGCTGCGGCATCGAAACGAATGAACCCGTAAGCCGCGAAAGGAATGAACCCGTACCCCGCCAAGGAATAAACCGGACTTTGAAAAAGAAGCGAGTTACCCCCTCCCCCCACTCATCATCGATTTTCGCGCACACTTCCCGGGTTTGGCCCCGTTGTTAAGGCAACCCTGGACGTAAAGGGAACCAGTTTCTCTGAGATTCTGCGCAGCCGGCGGGCTATGCGCCGCTGAAAGGCGTAAAAACGGGTTCCTTTCTACTGGTGTACTGTCAGCCTATATATGTAGGGCCGGCTGTCGAGTGAAAAGCGCGCTGCGCTTTCGAAGGTGTTCGCTGTTCGTTTGGCGACGCCGGCTTGAGGTACGTGGCGTTTTTCGCGCGTTCGGCGACCGGCTGCTCGTAGGCAGTTCGTTCCCTCTCGCCAAGTTCCAATGTCTTCTCGGCATGCCTGCGTTGGGCTCGGTTTTTCGCCGTTGTCCTCGTTGCGGGCGCGTTTGTTTCGTGGAGGGATTCCTGCTTTTGGACTCGACGCTGAGATTGTGAACTCGACGGTCCCGTACTCGCTTTCCGTCCGTGCGGCGTGAAAGAAGTCGTGATGTCGAACCGCAACCGCAGTACGTCGGAAATTTCGTTCGATGCAAGTGCCGTTACGAGGGAGTCCGCCGTCGATTGCGGTACTCCCGTAGACGTCTTGCTTGGCGTTTCCCCCCCCCCCCTCACCGTGGGGGGGTGGGTGGAACGCGAAATGCTTTCGGTAGAGAAAGAAAGAAAGCTACCTGGTTGATCCTGCCAGTAGTCATATGCTTGTCTCAAAGATTAAGCCATGCATGTCTAAGTACATGCCTCACTAAGGCGAAACCGCGAATGGCTCATTAAATCAGTTATGGTTCCTTAGATCGTACCTTACTACTTGGATAACTGTGGTAATTCTAGAGCTAATACATGCAGCGGAGCTCCGACCCTCCTGGGACGAGCGCTTTATTACAGGACCAAGACCAATCGGACTCGTGTCCGTTCTTGTGGCGACTCTGTATAACTTGGGCTGATCGCATGGGTCGTTGTCCTGCGACGCATCTTTCTGCGGTTCGCTTATCAACCGTCGATGGTAGGTTATGCGCCTACCATGGTCGTAACGGGTAACGGGGAATCAGGTTCGATTCCGAGAGGGAGCCTGGAGAAACGGCTACCACATCCACGTAGCGTAGCAGCAATTACCCACTTTACCGAGTAGTGGATGAGACAATAACATGGACTCTTGGAGACTTCGTAATTGGAATGAGTACACTCTAAATCCTTTAACGAGATCCACAGGCAAGTCTGGCGCCAGCAGCCGCGGTAATTCCAGCCCACAGCGTATATTAAAGTTGTTGCGGTTAAAAAGCTCAGTTGGATCTCAGTTCCAGACGGGCGGTCCGCCTGTAACGGTGGTTACTGCTCGGGTTCTTCGAACAACCAGTCGGTTTCCCTAGATCATCTTCATCGGTTGTCTTGGGTGACCGACACGTTTACTTTGAAATAATTAGAGTGCTCAAAGCAGGCGTGACGCCTGAATAATGGTGCATGGAATAATGGAATAGGACCTCGGTTCTATTTGGTTGGTTTTCGGAACACGAGGTAATGATTAAGAGGGACAGACGGGGGCATTCGTATTGCGGTGCTAGAGGTGAAATTCTTGGACCACCGCAAGACGAACTACTGCGAAAGCATTTGCCAAGAATGTTTTCATTAATCAAGAACGAAAGTTTGAGGTTCGAAGGCGATCAGATACCGCCCTAGTTCTAACCATAAACGATGCCAACCAGCGATCCGCCTGAGTTCCTCAAATGACTCGGCGGGCAGCTTCCGGGAAACTAAAGTGTTTGGGTTCCGGGGGAAGTATGGTTGCAAAGCTGAAACTTAAAGGAATTGACGGAAGGGCACCACCAGGAGTGGAGCCTGCGGCTTAATTTGACTCAACACGGGAAAACTTACCCGGCCCGGACACTGGAAGGATTGACAGATTAAGAGCTCTTTCTTGATTCAGTGGGTGGTGGGGCATGGCCATTCTTAGTTGGTGGAGCGATTTGTCTGGTTAATTCCGATAACGAACGAGACTCTAGCCTACTAAATAGGCGTTCCGATCCTTTATGTCGGACGTTCTTCTTAGAGGGACAGGCGGCTTTTAGCCGCACGAGACAGGGCAATAACAGGTCTGTGATGCCCTTAGATGTCCGGGGCCGCACGCGCGCTACACTGAAGGAATCAGCGTGTGCTTTCCCTGTCTGGTAGGACTGGGTAACCCGTTAAACCTCCTTCGTGATAGGGATAGGGGCTTGTAATTTTTTCCCTTGAACGAGGAATTCTGTGTACACGAGTCATAAGCTCGTGTTGATTACGTCCCTGCCCTTTGTACACACCGCCCGTCGCTACTACCGATTGAATGATTTAGTGAGGTCTTCTGACTGGCGCTCGTAGCGACCATTGGCCGCGCCGACGTGCCGGAAAGATGACCAAACTTGATCATTTAGAGGAAGTAAAAGTCGTAACAAGGTTTCCGCAGGTGAACCTTCGGAAGGATCATTACCGTACTTTACTTCGACTGACCGACCGCCGGGGCTGCCGTGGGAGGCCTCGTGAGGGTACCTGGTTTCCCCGCCGTCCCGTCGAAACGCGGCGAGGGAGGTGGCTGGTTTCGGCCGGCCGCTAGGTTCGAAGAGCGTTCGCGTCGGACCGAGAGAGACGCGCGCCGCCCTCCCCAACGTGCGCCCTATCTATCTATCGATCGTCGGGCAGAGTTTCCGAGGAGCAGCGCGGAGCTCTAGGCCGTCACCGCCGTCGAACGGTTCGGCCGGCTCTGTCCGGAGGTCTCAAACCTGGACGGTAGCCTTTTCCGTGCCCCTTTCTCCTCTCACCGCAGAAATTCGCCATTGGTCTTGACTGATATTCTACGCGCACCCACGTGCGCACGGGCTGTTTCGAATCGAAATGAAAAAGGACAAACACAACTCTGAGCAGTGGATCACTCGGCTCACGGGTCGATGAAGAACGCAGCCAGCTGCGAGACTTGGTGTGAATTGCAGGACACATTGAGCACCGATTTTTCGAACGCGCATTGCGGCCTCGGGTCTCGCCCGGGGCCTCGCCTGTCTGAGGGTCGGATGCGACATACCGTGAGGTGAACTTTCCTGCCTAACTTCCTTCCGATCGAAGTTTCGGAAGTGGTACGTGGATGGAAAACCCCACGTGGCCGCTTCGGAGGTGGATACGTTTCCACAATCACTCCGTCGGCTCGAGTCTTGGTTCCTTGTTGACGGGGAAGACCTCCTTCGGCGTCGTTCTCGACGTCGCCGTGGGAAAGGCGAGTAAGACCCGTTCTTTCTACAACCATGGCTCATCGTTCGAGATGCCCGTGATTGGAGCTTCTCATCGTTCATTTGTCGACCTCAGATCAGACGAGACGACCCGCTGAATTTAAGCATATAAATAAGCGGAGGAAAAGAAACCAACGGGGATTCCCTTAGTAACGGCGAGCGAACAGGGAATAGTCCAGCGCCGAATTTCACGTTCGTTCCGGACGTTTGAAAAATGTGGCGTTTAGGAAGTCGCGTGCCGGAGTCGGATTCTGCAGCAAGTCCCCCTGACCGGGGCTGTTATCCAGAGCGGGTGCGAGGCCCATAGTTGCCGAGTCCGCTTCGGATGCGACCTCTTGGGAGTCGGGTTGCTTGGGAGTGCAACCCTAATTGGGTGGTAAACTCCACCTAAGACTAAATACGGCCGTGAGACCGATAGCAAACAAGTACCGTGAGGGAAAGTTGCAAAGAACTTTGAAGAGAGAGTTCAAGAGTACGTGAAACTGCTCAGAGGCAAACGGGTGGGCCCTCGAAATCCTCTGGCGGGGGGATTCAGTTAGGAGAGGCGGAGGTGCCGTGAGGTCGAATTGATCGGACCCTTTCCGGGGCCGCGCCTTCGGTGCGGTCTCCGCTTCACCTGACGCATTTCCTCCCGCACTAAGGACGCTGCAGCCGGTTGGGTAGCTGCGTGAGTCGGCCATGAGGACGAGCGTCGGCAGGTGGCCGGTTGCGGTGCTTCAGCTTCGCGGCCGGGTGTTAGCCAGCCGTCCGGGTGGCGCGACACCCGGACCGAGGTTGATCGGTCTCGTACGGGAACTGACCCATTCTCCCGAGGAAGCACCAACGACCCGTCCTATCCGATTTATCGGTTGGGCGAGTCTGGAGCGTACACGTTGGGACCCGGAAAGATGGTGAACTATGCCTGGCAGAGGACGCAGCTTGTGAGGAAAACTCTGGTGAGGTCCTCGTAGCGTTCTGACGATCGATTTGCACGTCAGAACCGCTACGGACCTCCACCAGAGTTTCCTCTGGCTTCGTCCTGCCCAGGCATAGTTCACCATCTTTCGGGTCCCAACGTGTACGCTCAGACTCCGCCCAACCGATAAATCGGATAGGACGGGTCGTTGGTGCTTCCCCTCCCCGCGGGGAGAGAAATCCCAACACATCCGACGTCGGGGTCGACCTTCACTTTCATTGCGCCTGTGGGCCTAATCAAGACCCCGTGACTCGCGCACATGTTAGACTCCTTGGTCCGTGTTTCAAGACGGGTCGGGTGGGTGACCGACCCACTCGCTGCCAGCCTCATGCACCCCCGCGAGACGCTTCCGGCCAACAGCGACCTCGGAGCACCGGCCACTACGAAGATTGACGTGGCGACACCGCGATACGCCTGCCAGAGCGCCCGCTCCCTACGTGGGTAGGAAGGGGACGGCGAGTTCCCGTACGGGAACCGATCAACCTCGGTCGGGTGTCGCGCCACGGACGAGCTGGCTAACAACCGGCCGCGAAGCGGAAGCAACGCAACCGGCCACCTGCCGGCGCTCGTCCTCATGGCCGACTCACGCAGCTACCCAACCGGCTGCAGCGTCCTTAGTGCGGGAGGAAATGCGTCAGGTGAAGCGGAGACCGCACCGAAGGCGCGGCCCCGGAAAGGGTCCGATCAATTCGACCTCACGGCACCTCCGCCTCTCCTAACTGAATCCCCCCGCCAGAGGATTTCGAGGGCCCACCCGTTTGCCTCTGAGCAGTTTCACGTACTCTTGAACTCTCTCTTCAAAGTTCTTTGCAACTTTCCCTCACGGTACTTGTTTGCTATCGGTCTCACGGCCGTATTTAGTCTTAGGTGGAGTTTACCACCCAATTAGGGTTGCACTCCCAAGCAACCCGACTCCCAAGAGGTCGCATCCGAAGCGGACTCGGCAACTATGGGCCTCGCACCCGCTCTGGATAACAGCCCCGGTCAGGGGGACTTGCTGCAGAATCCGACTCCGGCACGCGACTTCCTAAACGCCACATTTTTCAAACGTCCGGAACGAACGTGAAATTCGGCGCTGGACTATTCCCTGTTCGCTCGCCGTTACTAAGGGAATCCCCGTTGGTTTCTTTTCCTCCGCTTATTTATATGCTTAAATTCAGCGGGTCGTCTCGTCTGATCTGAGGTCGACAAATGAGAAAGAACGAAGAATCTCCCGTTACGGCATCTCGAACGATGAGCCGTGGTCGTAGAAAGAACGGTTCTTACTCGCCTTTCCCACGGCCACGTCGAGAACGACGCCGAAGGAGGTCTTCCCTGTCAACATCGAACCAAGACTCGAGCCGACGGAGTGTAACGTATTACCACCTCCGAAGCGGCCACGTGAGGTTTTCCATCCACGTACCACTTCCGAAACTTCGATCGGAAGGAAGTTAGGCAGGAAAGTTCACCTCTCGGTATGTCGCATCCGACCCTCAGACAGGCGAGGCCCCGGGCGAGACCCGAGGCCGCAATGCGCGTTCGAAAAATCAGTGCTCAATGTGTCCTGCAATTCACACCAAGTCTCGCAGCTGGCTGCGTTCTTCATCGACCCGTGAGCCGAGTGATCCACTGCTCAGAGTTGTCAGTCATTTTTCTTTTTCAATTCGATTCGAAACGGCCCGTGCGCACGCGTAGGGCACTCAGTCAAGACAATGGCGAATTTCTCGGTGAGGAGAAAAAGGGGGCACGGAAAAAGGCTACAAATCGAGTTTTAGATCTCCGGACAGAGCCGGCCGCACCGTTCGACGGCGGTGACGGCCTGGAGCTCCGCGCTGCTCCTCGGAAACTCTGCCCGACGATCGATATGCATGGCGCACGTGGGGGAGGGCGGCGCGCGTCTCGATCGGTTCGACGCGAACGCTCTTCGAACCTAGCGGCCGGCCGAAGCCAGCCAGCCACCTCCCCCGCCGCGTTTCGACGGGGGAAACAAAGGTACCCTCACGAGGCCTCCCACGGCAGCCATCAGCGGTCGGTCAGTCGAAGTAAAGTACGGTAATGATCCTTCCGAAGGTTCACCTACGGAAACCTTGTTACGACTTTTACTTCCTCTAAATGATCAAGTTTGGTCATCTTTCCGGCACGTCGGCGCGGCCAATGGTCGCTACGAGCGCCAGTCCGAAGACCTCACTAAATCATTCAATCGGTAGTAGCGACGGGCGGTGTGTACAAAGGGCAGGGACGTAATCAACACGAGCTTATGACTCGTGCTTACTGGGAATTCCTCGTTCAAGGGGAAGAATTACAAGCCCCTATCCCTATCACGAAGGAGGTTTAACGGGTTACCCAGTCCTACCAGACAGGGAAAGCACACGCTGATTCCTTCAGTGTAGCGCGCGTGCGGCCCCGGACATCTAAGGGCATCACAGACCTGTTATTGCTCTGTCTCGTGCGGCTAAAAGCCGCCTGTCCCTCTAAGAAGAACGTCCGACATAAAGGATCGGAACGCCTATTTAGTAGGCTAGAGTCTCGTTCGTTATCGGAATTAACCAGACAAATCGCTCCACCAACTAAGAATGGCCATGCACCACCACCCACTGAATCAAGAAAGAGCTCTTAATCTGTCAATCCTTCCAGTGTCCGGGCCGGGTAAGTTTTCCCGTGTTGAGTCAAATTAAGCCGCAGGCTCCACTCCTGGTGGTGCCCTTCCGTCAATTCCTTTAAGTTTCAGCTTTGCAACCATACTTCCCCCGGAACCCAAACACTTTGGTTTCCCGGAAGCTGCCCGCCGAGTCATTTGAGGAACTCAGGCGGATCGCTGGTTGGCATCGTTTATGGTTAGAACTAGGGCGGTATCTGATCGCCTTCGAACCTCTAACTTTCGTTCTTGATTAATGAAAACATTCTTGGCAAATGCTTTCGCAGTAGTTCGTCTTGCGGTGGTCCAAGAATTTCACCTCTAGCACCGCAATACGAATGCCCCCGTCTGTCCCTCTTAATCATTACCTCGTGTTCCGAAAACCAACAAAATAGAACCGAGGTCCTATTCCATTATTCCATGCACCATTATTCAGGCGTCACGCCTGCTTTGAGCACTCTAATTTTTTCAAAGTAAACGTGTCGGTCACCCAAGACAACCGATGAAGATGATCTAGGGAAACCGACTGGTTGTTCAGGCCAGGCAGTAACCACCGTTAGGCGGACCGCCCGTCTGGAACTGAGATCCAACTACGAGCTTTTTAACCGCAACAACTTTAATATACGCTATTGGAGCTGGAATTACCGCGGCTGCTGGCACCAGACTTGCCCTCCAATAGATCCTCGTTAAAGGATTTAGAGTGTACTCATTCCAATTACGGGGTCTCAAAAGAGTCCCGTATTGTTATTTTTCGTCACTACCTCCCCGTGCCGGGAGTGGGTAATTTGCGCGCCTGCTGCCTTCCTTGGATGTGGTAGCCGTTTCTCAGGCTCCCTCTCCGGAATCGAACCCTGATTCCCCGTTACCCGTTACGACCATGGTAGGCGCATAACCTACCATCGACAGTTGATAAGGCAGACACTTGAAAGATGCGTCGCCGGGACGAGCCCATGCGATCAGCCCAAAGTTATACAGAGTCGCCACAAAGAACGGACACGAGGTCCGATTGGTCTTGGTCTAATAAAAGCGCTCGTCCCCAGAGGGTCGGAGCTCCGCTGCATGTATTAGCTCTAGAATTACCACAGTTATCCAAGTAGTAAGGTACGATCTAAGGAACCATAACTGATTTAATGAGCCATTCGCGGTTTCGCCTTAGTGAGGCATGTACTTAGACATGCATGGCTTAATCTTTGAGACAAGCATATGACTACTGGCAGGATCAACCAGGTAGCTTTCTTTCTTCACCGGCGGGCCTGCTCGGGCAATCTCGGGAGTACACGATGGGCAGCGGACCCTGTAACACTTGCATCGAACGAAATTCCGTCGGGAATCACGACGTACTGCGGTTGCGGTTCGACATCACGACTTCTTTCACGCCGCACGGACGGAAAGCGAGTACCGGACCGTCGAGTTCACAATCTCAGCGTCGAGTCCAAACGCAGGAATCCCTCCACGAAACAAACGCGACCGCAACGAGGACAACGGTGAAAAACCGAGCCCAACGCAGGCATGCCGAGAAGACAAGGGAACTGGGCGAGAGGGAACGAACTGCATACGAGCGGCCGGTCGCCGAACGCGCGAAAAACGCCCCGTACCTCAAGCCGGCGTCGCCAAACGAACAGCGAACGCCGTCGAGAAAGCACGCGCGCTCTCCACTCGACAACCTTCCCCCTACATATATAGTGCCGACATTGCAACCGATGAAAAGGAGCCGTTTTTACGCCTTTCCGCTGACGCGCGCCGACCCGCCCTGGCGCGGAAGAGCGCGGGGAAACTGGTTCCGCTACGTCCCGGGTTGCCATAACCACGGGGCCAAAAACGCCAAGTGTGCGCGAAAATCGATGATGAGTGAGGGGAGGGGGTAACTCGTTCCTTTTTCAGAGTCCGGTTTATTCCCTCTCCGCGGCTTACGGGTTCGTTCGTTCGTTCGATCGTTCGTTTCGATGACGCGGCACTTTCTCTTCCGCGACACGGCATGTTTGAAAAGGGACGCGTCAAGGACCAACTTTGCATTGTCGCGGTTTTCGCATGGCCATGCGCCCCTACAAATACTGGAAACTTTTACTACTGTCAAAACTGAATATTTACGATAACGAACCTCATAAAAAACAAACAAACCGTTATTTATTCATTGAATGTCACGAAGGTCATGTTCAAGGTCATACAGTGAGCAGTGCGATCTTTTACGAGATCTCTGCGGAGTAAGCGTTCATTGAATGTCACGAAGGTCATGATCGTAAGGCTCAAAGGTCATGTTCAAGGTCATGGCGAGTTGCGCGATCTTTTACGAGATCTCTGCGGAGTAAGCGTTCATTGAATGTCACGAAGGTCATGATCAAGGCTCAAAGGTCATGTTCAAGGTCATACAGTGAGCAGTGCGATCTTTTACGAGATCTCTGCTGAGTAAGCGTTCTTTATTGCACGGGGGAACCCGGATTAGCGGCGCACTTGGAGAAGGCGTTACCACACTGCGCCACTGCAGGGCAATGAATATTATTCAAAACATACGTTTTCTGCATTACAAAATTTAGTGCTTTTTACAATTCAAAACATAAAAAGTACTACGTATTTAATTGCGGCTCACAAAAGGTTTGAATACAAAACGAAAATTAAAGTCATTACAAAAAAATACAACGTTCTTTAGATTTCGAAACCCAAAAAGGTTTAAAAAATCTCCTTAACCATAACGTAGGCTACAAAGGTTTTACAAAAAAAATCTTTAACGAGGAATATCGGTTATAAGGACCGACTATTCACGGTCCCTCGAAGGTCTTTACGACCGATTTTCACTGTACGCGATTACGGCTGAACTATTTCACGAAAACTGCTGTAATATGCAATAATACATCCCCTTTTTTAACCATCCCCCTTCTTTTTTCCCTAACAACACGTGTAACTTCATAAATATACACTTCTCGCCAACTCCGTTCGACGTGCTGCAAAAAAGACCACCTTCCAAATGACCGGTTCACCCACCCAGTCTTTTTCATAATTATTCCCCATCCCCCCAGTAAAACATCCTTTCATAACGCTATTAATAAAAAACGAACTTATTAGCCTGTGATACATTCCATACTCCAGTGCTTTTAAATTTTTTAAATTTAAAACATAAAAGTATTACGTAT